>VWPV01023446.1:33362-46579 GCA_013389885.1 Geococcyx californianus
CTGTTATTATTTCTCCACTTTCACTGGTAAGAAACTAAAGATTTATTGGGAAATATAAGATGAAAAACTAAATTTTTTTTTTTTTTTTTTTTTTTTTTGAGGAACAGACTGATACAAAAACCAGCTTAGAAATTCACTTAGTACTTTTCAAAAATATATATATTTTTTAAAAATTACTCAAATGCCTAAAATCTTTCTTTCATTCAAACAATATCTTTTAATGCCTCAAAATTTGCAAAGTGCAAAGATTTATCATAATATAATTGCACTGTAAAAGTAGTGTATTCCTAAATGAACATTAAGTATCTAAAATCTGTCTAGTTTGTGTAAAAATACTTCTCTTCTCTGTGGACACCTAGAAAGGAGGATTGTAGGTGGACAGAGGAAAAGTGGAAGTATGTGAGAGAATGATTCCATTATGGTGAACTAATCTCAAGTATTATATTTTTCATATGTACTGACTATATAGGATATTCTTTCTAAAAAGATTAACAATAGGCTGTTATTCCTGATGTTTCATGTTTGTAATGAGATGCAGCTGTTTCCCCACTGCAGCCTGTGCATTCAGTACTCACACAAAATGATAAAAGAAAGTTAATGTATTTTAAGGTACATTACATGTTTCTAATTGCTTCTTTTCTTATAGAGGTTTTTAGCTTATTGTTGTTACTGTGATGTTTGATTACCTTTCATGATTAAGAAAAGTAAATTGTGGCATTAGTTATCGATAGAGTTTCATCTCCCAGCTCCCAAAGGAAAAAATATGCTAAATATTACTCATTATGTGTCTGTTTTCCAGTAATGCTGAATTTCTGTCCTTAAAACCAAAGTGAAAAAAAGTGAGGTTTACCTTGAATTTCACATCTGTAGTTCCTGTGATTATTCTTGATTCTTCTAGAAATTAATTCCAGAGACGATGTTATTTTACTGAGTAAGCACAGCAGTTGCCCTTGTAGTAGCTCAGCTTCTACGTCCACAAGAAGCAAGTGAGAAAAATTGGGATTCTCAAGAAAACCGGTCAGATGATCAAAAGTAAACTACTTGCATGGTGAGCTTCAATAAGGCCTAACAAATCAAGCTTCAGCACCTGCGTAAAGTAATGAAACCGACACACTGATGTCACAGTAGCATTTCTCACAAGGTCTGCCTGGATGCATATATTTCATCCCGACAAAAATCCCAGTGCTTTTAGATCCAGAGAAGCGAAAAAGTAGATAAGGAGAGAAAGTAATAGGGAAGGGAGAGATGAAAGTGATTCCTGCTGTTAGCAAGTTCTCCTGAACCTTGCTGACTCCTTTCAGATCAGCCATGCAATGTCTGATACTTGCTGATACTGGTTTAATCACGCAAATAGTATTGCTAGTGTGAAGTGAGTGACTTAGAGTAAAATCCTAGTGGAAAAATCTTGGTATTTGCAACCATTTTTAAGCCAATAGAGAATAGAACTAGCCTGAATTTGATTCAACAGCGGCAAACTGGAAGACTTTGAGTAACAGGACAATTGAAGGACCAAGAGCAATGAGGAAATGGAGTCAGGTAAAATAATTTTAATTTTCTTTAGAGTTGTGTCTTCTTTGCACTAGCTAAGTGCACACTGAAAAAATCTGTATGGCTTTACTACCACAGGAATGATGATCTCTGAGAAAATGGTCTCAGGCTGCACCAGGGGAGGTTTACACTGGACATTAAGAAAAATTTCTTCACCGAAAGGGTTGTCAGGCATTGGAAGAGGCTGTCTATGGAAGTGGTAGAGTCACCATTCCTGGGGAGATTTAAAACACCTGTGAATATGGTATTCAGGTCATGGTTATGGTGGAGTTGGCAGTGCTGGGTTTATGGTTGGACTCCATGATCTTAAAGTTGTTTTCCAACCTAAATGATTCTGTCCTTCTCATAAAAAATGGATGCTAAAGCTGTGTGAATATCCACACAAAGTCAGCGCTGGCTGGGGGTGAAGAAAGATGGGATAAAGGGAAAGGGAAAGGGATGGCAGTTTGCTCATTGCATCTTATTTCTCTGAAGCAGAATGGTCAGAGAACTGTGTTGAGGAAGGGTGTGAGGAAAGCAGAAAAAAAGAACAAAGAAAGCCTAAAAGGATTTGAATCGAATACAACAGAAGCCAAAGGCAGCAGCAGACTGGTGAAAATCCAGCTTGGGGGCTCTTATCTGAGCTGTATAACAGAATAAATGTATTAATAATCGATGGTGGGAGATTCAAATGAAATTATCTCAGAAGATATTAGTGATGTGAAATATTCCTATAAAATGAAAGGAAATTTTTAGTTAAAACGAACATAAGAAATTATTCCTCTCTCTAAGCTTCAAAAATAATTTTTTGTCCAATCCTGAGCATGAATATTTAAAGAGAGGTTGGGTGAAAAACTTTCTACATTTTACAGAAGAATATAGAACTAAGTCTGTGAACAATTTTTTTCTGTTTTGCTTTCTTCACCTTTCTTACTGATTGCCGTTGCAGAGAAAGACAAAGTGGTGTTGGTTGGTGGAAAAGATAGAGAAAAAGCACACAACCTCTTTCCAAGAATTTAATTACTATTTCAAAACTGTTAATTTGCATATGTCTGAACTTTCAGAAGAGGTATCAGTATGGTTTGTTGGAGCCAGTAAAGCCTACTTTTTTTTGATAGGGTACTCAAGTAGAAAACCTGCCTCTCAGAAAAGATGACACAACGTTTTCCCCCATTAAGTCACATCGGTCAGATCAATTTCTATTTATTTCCATTTGGTAGAGAAAGTAGTTGCTGGCCAGAATTACTCAAAAGTACAACTTCAGAGCTTGACTCTAGTAATGCATGTAAAAGTAAAGAAAATGGAAAGAACAGATACATTAAAAGTTCCTTCAATTCAGCTTCTGAGATTGTACTAATATTGCAGATATTTAGATAGCAAGCACATTGGTAGGATTTATTTTCTTTTGTTCTTTGGGAACTCAGCATATTACCAGCCAGAGCTTGTGTATCAGTCACCTTATGAAGGAAGCAGCAGCAGCAGCTCCATTGAAAAAAAATTCTTCCATGTTAAGAAAATTTCAGTTCTACAAGTATTTTCAGTCTTAAATAAATTTTCTTTCTGTCTCTGAAACTAGAAAATATCCTTCAGACAAACAGGAAAAGCATCAACTGCTGTCTCTTCAGAGCTGGGAAAGTTAGAATAAAAAAAGTAAGCATTTGTGTTTCTGGCAACAGTTCAGAAAGCATAGCTAGTAATGGCAAAGTAAGTAAAAAAAATATCAAAACTTAACGGAAGAGAAATACAACTAGAGGTTTAAAACTTTTGGTAAGAGACAACAGATATGTCTAACAAAAGAAGAGTTCCTGTTAAGAGCCACTGTTGGAGACCGGAAACTAGGAATAGATGGATCACTGTCTTATCTAGCACAACACTTCCTCTTTTCCTTTATTCCCTATTGTTACATTAGCATACTATTTTAAAACTAAGATAAGCTGTATTTAAATATAGGAAGTAGACCATAGAGAAACAGTTTATTCTAAGAGATGAACAAATTTCCTCAAGTTTTTTACCAATGTGCTGTTTCCTGCTCAAGGATATCCCTTTCAGGTTACTGGAATGCATTTAACCCCTTCCAAGCTGAATGCAGTAGATTTTGACTGTGCTCTACTAATTTGTAATTACATGATCAAGTTGTCATGTCATCTTGAATACAGAAAAAATAGTTTATCAAATAGAATCATAAAATCATAGAATGGTTTACGTTGGAAGGGACCCTCCTCTGGACCTGTCCCAATTGTTCTATACCCTTCTTCTGTTGGGGATTCCAGAACTGGAAACAATACTCCAGGTGGGATCTCACAAGCAAGGAATAGACGGGGAAAATCACCTCCATCGACCTGCTGGCAATGCTTCTTTTGATGCAGCCCATGACATGTCTGGCCTTCTGGGTTGTGAGTGACCATTGCAGGCTCACATCGAGCTTCTCATGAATCAGTACCCCCAAGTCCTTCTCTGCAGATCTATTCTCAATCACATTGTCCCCCATTCTGTATTGATACCACAGATTGACCTGACCCAGGTGTAGGACCTTGCACTTGGCCTTGAACTTCATGAGGCTGACACAGGCCTACTTCATCAGCTTGTCTAGACTCCTCTGACATCCCATCTTTCTGGTGTGACAACTGCCACACTCAGCTTGACGTCATCTGCAAGCTTGCTGGGGGTGCACTCGATCTCATTGCCTATATCATCAATGAAAATATTAAAATTCAATTAAATTCAAATAAATTCAATAAGAAATGTATTTTCCCTCAGGTGTAAGATATTGGATGTACTTCTACTTACTTGTGTTTCCTGTTTTAATCTAAAGGTACTTTCATCACCTGGCCAGGTCTGTGAAGAGGTCTACTGATCAAATTTCTTTTCACTCCTCTGCAGGTAGTATCAGAGGGAAAATACTGGGCACTGAGGGTGTTACAGTATGTTTGCACTTCAACTACGTGGAGACACAATTGAACTATAAGCAATGATGATTATTATGCCTCATCATTTAGGATTCAGGGTATTGGTCAAATTACTGTTCTTTGAAAAGGGAGGTTCTGAATGAAGTTACAATCAAAATCCAACATCTTTTGTAAGTCAGTGGGTATTACATACCCAAATGTCTTCTGTGCCTTTGAAAATCTCTGCAGAAGTTTATAAATTTTATCACAACAGTCCCTTCTGGTCCTTTAATCTATGAATCTCTTAACCTTCCTACCATGAGAATTAAACTAATTTTCAACTCATAGATTGGTTACGCTGAGATCCACTTCATTTACTTAGTGATGGGATTTATTTTTCACTGTTTTATGCTGAAAGAAATGTAAAACACTCTTCTAGTTTGTGGTGGCTATTACTGAATTTGTTTCCTGGGAGGTTTTTTTGAGGGGGTGGATGACCATTTCTGTGTACATTAAGACAAGCAACATGGTTTAAATCAAATAGTTAAAGTTTTTATTATGTGTTTTTAATACTATTTCACAAGTAAATAGAACATGTAATTGGCAGAAAAAGAAAGTAGGCACACTACAGGGCTGGAAGAGAAAGCTTACTTTGTTTTTCAGTCCCTAGTAGTACATGAATGAGAATACATTATGGATTTATACATGAGTGCTATATCCCAGGAGGACTGCAAAGTGACTTTCTACTTTGCCTGTAAGACTCATGAAACAACAACATGAAACAAAGAATAGATAATTCCTACTTTTTTCTATACACCTCTTTCTTTCTTGTACTTCGAAAGTATCTTTCGAAATATTAGGATATTTTCTAGGAACTTAAGGTCCCCATGAAAAATAAGTATTAGTTCTTTCTGTAATGTAGAAAATTGTTTTCCAACGTTATCGATTGGACTAAGAAGACCAACTCTCCAAAGCCCTGCATTGCATATATCTTCGTATCATCACCATTTCTGTAATATTGCGAGACACTGATGAACAAGTTGGATTTACCTGAAACAGAAGCAGATGCTTATTTCTTTTTAATTCCTTACTCTGCCTCTTTTTAACCTCTTTTAGTCCAAGAATTTTTAGATCAAGGGAATAATACACTCTAAGATGCTTGTAAGTGCGCTCATTTAATGAGATTACTGGACTCATTGATAACCTACAGTTGCTGAAAGTGAATCTTTACAAGTACAGAACCTTTACAATTTACAAGAATGTATTTTAACTGGTGAAAGAAAACATTTTATTATATTTTGGAAGTTTGCTTCCCTGTGTAAAAAATTTTCATTAAAGCCATCAGCAGCCATTTCACTGTCTTTAGAATTGCTTTGTAAACTCCTGTGAATATTGTTTGTCAATAGTATGCTTTTATACTGTATTGGAGACCAATTAGATTGACATAATATGGGTAGTTTTCTTTAGAATCAACAATAACAATCAAGGAACTAAATCTGGACTAGCTTGCATTCCTTTCTGCCTATAAAGATCTGGAAATATTTTTAGTCAAAGCTTTGCAGTAAGATGCTATAGGTTCAATTCAGTTGCCTAAACACAGTTGTCTAATGCCATGTAACACACTTTACAGCGCCTCACTTGTCCTTCAGTAGGTGCAAACTTTGCATATGTTTGCTGCCTTTGCATGAATGCTTCAGATACTCCACTTATCTCAGTCTATTAAATACCTATATTTTGGCAGCTGAATCAAAGACTCCGTTTCAGACTATACGTAGGGATGCTCTGCCTGCATGATAGGTGGGTGTTCATCTGCCATTATGGAAACTGATGAGTACAGTCAGGGGAGAACAAGTCTTTGCATGCTAAAGTTACCTATGTTTGGTGAATTGACTGGTTCCTTGGACTCCACTCGATATGTTGAGCAGATTTCCGTGCACTATGCTAGGAACTTAGACATTTAGTTCATATAGAGAAATATTTATATACTCAAATTCTGTTTTCTAGAATCTAAAGCTGATTTTCAGCCTTTTTGTTTTTTTTGAAGGAAAGTAGTTATCAGTGGAATGTGCTATCTGATAATTATGATTTTCTACCTTTTTTTAAAAAAACCACCAAAATAAGAATATCGGAAAAATATTAGATGTCATTTTGAGTGGCTTTTTTTTCCTGCCCCTTTGGTCCTTTATAGAGAGTGAAATAGTATTGATTGATAGTGGGAACCCATGCTCCTGCTAAAATTTGGTTATGTTTTACCAAATGCTATTGGAAGAACATATTTGTCTGAAAGTAAAGTGTCTCAGATGTGTCAGAATTACACTGGAAAAATATATAATAATTGAAAAAGCAATGTGACAACAGTACAAACAGGAGTCCCAGCATTATGTTTATGTGTCTATATAGTTCCTAGGTCTTTAATTGTCATGTCTGCATGATACCTTGTGATTCTTCATATATACACTCAGCTCACCTGGAGGTAGTTTGAGTGGTAATTCTGTGTCATGAAGGCATAAAATTGGTGCACTTTAATGGAAGATTTTAAAACAGTTGACTTTGCATCTATAGCCAAAGGCATCTGTACATGTGACTGAAATTACGGAGACTGAAATTAACTCTGTGTTGCCTTATGATATACACAAAAGAACAGATTAACATAGCACAGACTTAAAGACCAGTTCCTTATAATGAGAAAGCAGAGAATATGAGGTTTAAGAGAAGACAGGAAAGTAGAGCAAGGTGATGTAGAGGCAAATACATACAAATTAAAATATTTTATTGGGTAATCAAAGTAAGAAGAAAGAGTATTCATTAACTCTCAAGGAAAATAAAAGAAAATGTAAACCTCCTAGGATGTTCTTCAATTCAACTCACTCTTTTTTTCCTAAGGATTTGCTGTTAAAAGAAGACTAGATTGAATGACAAGTTCATGCTCAAATTATATTAAAAATATAAATATGTATATAAAAATGAAATTGTTTTTCATCTCTCCCCCCCCCCTCTACCCCCTTACATGTATCAGTTCCAAGTAAATAAATGCTTTGGGTAAAATCTAGTGGCCTAAACACAGGCATTTAGTGCTATTTCAGCTGTTCAACTTCTCATTAACTTACATAGGACTGACAGGTATGGCACATGACCTACTGAGGTTCAGTGCCCTACGTCTGGAGTGAGAGATGCAATATGAAA
Organism: Geococcyx californianus; assembly: GCA_013389885.1. Lineage (NCBI taxonomy): Eukaryota > Metazoa > Chordata > Aves > Cuculiformes > Neomorphidae > Geococcyx > Geococcyx californianus. The sequence continues at coordinate 40,958 of VWPV01023446.1, forward strand.
GCATGCCCAAAGTTATATTTTTTATCTCTAGCTGGGAAACCAAAACACACCTTTTAAGACAGAGACCATGTGTGAAGTCAGGATCAAAAAGTTTGACTAATTTCCATGGAGCAGGAATTATACATTATGATTATGAGTATTGCAAAATGTTATTCACAATATCCTGTCAGAGGTCCCAAAGAGTCTCATTTACAGGGACTTTTCCTCCTCCAACATCAGCAACAGAAGATATTTTATCGACTTTCACAAAAGCTGAATCAGGACATATGGGTCAGTCCTAAGAATATCTGCTAACTGCGTAATCTATAACTGGGATTTATTAAGATCCTTGTATATTCCCAAGAGATGTGCTGTAAACCTTCCTTGCATGAATACAGCAATTAACTTTACCTATAGAAGAATATAATGACCAGTCTGTATTTGTTCAAGTTTGTTTAGTTGTCTGCAGAAGTTTTCTAATTCTGTGATTTTCACGATCCTAACAAATTGCTAATAAAAACACATCACTGTTTAAACAGAAATATCTTTTTGATCATTTAAACACCAATTAAACTCAGAACTTGAATTATTTATAAAACTTTCTGAAGAAATGACACACTTGAGAATGACTATCTATGAGCATATTTTTTTCTGTGAATAGTGTAACTTTTAAGGCCTCACAACTTGGTGAAAGGTAATCATACCAACACGTCACAATTTATTTTGCTTTGCCATAAGAGGAATATTAGCATGATGTTTATTGATATGAATTGACATCTTATTCAGTGCATCCTAGCATGGTCCAGTTAGTTAAAATTTAGTATATAACACAACTTCAAGTAAATTCCTAGACACTATATATTGTTTTGTAGTATCAGAATGTTTTTCTGATTAAAAAAATAGGAAATATGGTACAATATCAACAACCCTCAGGTAGATGATTTGCTTTCTTCAAAAGGTAAATGGCATGCTAGTTTGCCAACCAATCATGGATTTCTGTTAATGTGTTCATGGAATGGCAATCAATTCTGAGAATTAATTTTGACATAAGCATTAGGAAGTCCTTAGAACCTTCTAATGTTCCTTAGAAAACATCACTGAGAGAAGTAACAAAGAAGTATACTGAGGTAGTTAGGATGACATCAAATAAAAGAGAAGGATGAAAAGAGGAAACATGAACTTTCAGCACAGATTTGTGATGCTGAGAACAATATTAATCAAGACAACAAAGGATAAAGAGAGAAGAAATTCTTTAATCTTTAATTGCCTATACACCAACGATAGGAACTTGGGTAATAAACAAGCAGAACAGGGATTGCTTATTTATGAGCATAAACACAACCTGGTTGGTATAAAAGAAATCTGAGGAGATGATTCACATGACTGGAATGTTAAAATCAACATTTATGCTTTTTTAAGGAAGGATCATTTAAGCAAAATAGTAGGGGGAGTGGTGCTTTTTCTTAAAAAAAAAAAACCCAATTCTATCTTTTCTTGAATTAGGGAGAATCAGGGAAAAAAAATAGAAGTGATAGTCGAGCTTTATTTGAATAAACTTAGGAAAGAATAGCCATCTACAAATACATGCTGCTCAGCAGATATGCAAATAGGACAAATTTACCAATACCAGATCGACAAATCATGCTGTGAACTGGATGGCTGACTCCTTAAATATCTATAAATTTCAGGAAGAGTTTAAAAACTTGAAGTGGTCTTCTGTAATCTAGGGAACTTCATTCTTAATGGCATAAAGTAGAAGCCTCAGGCTATCACATTTAAAACAGTACTGGAATTTCTTCGTATTATGTAAGACAATTCTCAAATGTTCTCTCAAAAAATGTCATGATGATAAATGGGAAGGGATTCAGAGAAGTAGCACAGACTGACTAAACACAGTTGAAGGCCATTGCAAACTGAAAAACTCCTGATATTAAGATTATTTGCCTTACCAAATGGAAGATTAAGAATGACTATATTATGGCTTATAAAAAAACAGGGATTAAAAGATAGTGTCTCAGTATATAAGGAGAGTTTATGTTCCAGTATTCAGTTCTTCCTTTGGGTGCCTAAAATATGTGTTACCTGTAGTGTGTGTAAGTAATTCCTGGAAAACAGAAAACAGATCCCTCTGCTTCCAGCTAAGTAATTGTGAAAATAGATTTTGCCCATAGAAGAAAGATTGTGATCCCAGAAGTGGAGCAGTTTGGAAATTTCTATGCAGTTTTAGGTTGGTTTATTACTCTGGCATGACAATACCAGCCATTGCTCTCTCTTATTTGTAGGTTCTGTCCATCTTTGCCAGAACCGTTTCTCTTAGCAAAGCAAATCACAGAAAATGCTGTTGAGTACTAACTGTATGATGTCTACTGCCTCTGTATAATTTTAGCTCTGGTACAAAGGAAATGGGTGTACTGTAATTTAGTAAGGAAGACAGTAGAATCCTCATCTAACTGCTTGAATATTACCTTATTACAACACTTTTTATGAATAACGTAATGTATGTTATATGGTTTTCTTGCTTTTTGTATATCAGGAAACTTCTTTGTCAGCTGCTGTAAATTTCATAGTGATGGAATCATAATGAGACAAAGTGCCAGACTATATGAAAATCAAATTGCTGTATTTTGTGTAAAGAGCCTTTAAACTGTTACTGCTCAAAGGTTTTAATGAACTTAAACCAATTGTGGCCTTAAACTGTAGAATTTAAATGCTAGAGGCTGTATTCAGGGTGAGTAAGCATGCCTGGGCTTCCTTTAACACATAGACACACAGACACACAGACACACATAAGTTATAACAGTGTTGTCACAATTTTTTCTGCAATCTGTTCTTTAAAAAGACAACTGTCAAGATGATCTCATGATCCTCATGATTTTTAGATTTCTTTTTCTTCTTGTTCCCTGACTGTGAAAGAACACTGGGTATATGAAATGGTAATGGCAGTGCAATAAAAGTAATTAGAACTCCTGAAATCTGCTCATATATATTAGAAATAATATGAAGTCTTATAACGTATAATTAGCAACTAGATATGAAGGTTCTGTCTGGATGATCTGATAACCTAGTCACAGCCACAAGGAAATGTGACTTAACATCTGAATATATGAGAGAGGCAGGAAACTTTCTGAACTTTAATGGATTGAATTCTAGTATTTTTAAACTTGCTACATTGCATAAATATATAAAATCTTGAACATGTAACGTATTTTTTTATCAACAAAACATGCATTCTGGACCTCAAAGTGCACATGTTTCTCTTAAATTTGGTCAGTATAAATTTCCTTTAGTTACCAAAATGTTTTCATTGTGATTATATAAGGTCGCTTTGTAGGTGTGCCATAAGACTGAAGAGTACGGGAAAGCTGGTACATCAGGTAATATGTACATTACTCTAGATTTCAAGAGACCTGCTCTGTATAGATGCAAAGAAAGTTAAATTATTTACGGGAGGATTATTCCCATTACCTCTGGTATTTGGGACACTCAGCCCACAAAAACCATATTTAGTTGCTTAAAAATAAACTGCAGGTCACCTTTGGCTCACATTTTTGTTTCATTTGTAAGAAAACAGACCTCTTTCCTAATTTTTACATGTAAACCACTGAAAGACACAAATTGATGTCTACAAGGGTTTGACCACTGCTCCTAGAACAGATATAATCATAATGCAGCATTCGTCACATAAAATGAATGCAGAGTTTCTAATTACAGCTGTATATCAAAAGGACAAAATATATGGGGACTTATTCTCCTTGGAATAGTGTCTCTAAGTGCTTGTCATGTGCTCTACATCTGTTAAATGACAGCTTGTTAATGCTATGTGTGTTTATTAGAGGTAAAGTGTCTCCTGTGTATTGTAGTCCTTAAATCTGTCTCTGAAATCTGTACTTGAGTACCCATGATACATTTTCTGAGATTAGGTCCTCTGAGAGGTCTAAAAAAAAGAATGACTAGTAGCTGAACCATTCTCAATCAATTTTTCTATCAATGGTCACTATTGTTCATCTCTTTCAACTCACACAGGAACATTCACTGAAGAGTTATTTAAGCAAAAGACAATAAAACTACCAGTCCTGATACAGGTTTTTAAAGGTTGTCAAATAGAGTCTCTTGGATTTCTATAATCTCCTTTTCTTCAACAGACTTTAAGCATAATGTAAAAACGTATTCTTTATTTTATCTGATACTATTTATATACCTACAGATGGAATTACATTACTCTGCGAAATTAGTTGTGGGCAGAACGTGAATAATCTGGTCTTTTCCTTCAACTTTTTTCATCCTTTCCAAATTAATTTAATCCATAATTCCATTGACTAAAGCCATTGATGGTCTATTCTTTAGCTCAATCATTAATAATCTTCTATCTTGATAATTTCTTTTACATCTATGCTTTCTCTCTTGTCTGTGCTCACCAACCCTTTCCTCAAATGTTACTAGTTTTAGTTTCCAAGGTTTTCAGTACTACTGCCATAAAATTACCCAGTTACTTTCATTTACTGTTTCTTAAAATGAAACTTCTGCTAAAACTATGGAACGTCAAAACCAAAAAAGCTAACTGAAGTCCAGAGTAATGAGCATCCCTGAAATACAAAGGATGTACCTTGCTAGAAGATGAAAGATTTTGGGCAAAATTGCTCAAAATTTAAAGATGAAAGTTTAGCTGTGATATAATAGGATTTTAAAAAGCATTAGAATAAAAGTTTCATGAAATCTTACTTAAGAAATTTAGATCAATAGAAATGATTTGTTGTAGGTTGAGACTCAAGAAATTATAAGCAAAAGACAGTAAAGATAAACATCCAGTTGATAGCTTAAGGATTTCCATTCTTTAAGTCACATTTCCAAGTGCAATAAATAATGAAGGTGTTGGAAGAATAGGGAAGAGAAATTTATAAAGAAGGAAATTAATAAGTTTTGTCTTTATTAGGGAATTTTATAAGCTCTGAATAAGTTTGTCTTGACCAAGCAAAACCAAATGCTACAGGTAAAAACAGTAGCAAAGGTTTGTAATGGATGTTATTGAGATCAAGATCTGACACCATGAAGATGAAGATTTTTTGATAGTCTTATAAACCGCAACCCTCGAAGCAGCAGTGGTCACATGGGTGGCTGATAGCACAGGGGGGCGGGCCCGACAGTAGCCGAGGGAGATTTAAATGTCTCCTTGGGAGCACCAGCAACCGGAATGCGGTTCATCAGAAGAGCGCGGCTCAGCAGTTTATTAAGGCAGTGAACCTGAGCGCGGAGAACAGGCAAACAGGGTGTCAGAGAGGCAGTTTACATAGCAGCTCACGCAGGCAGGGTCAGCAGGCACTCTTCAGGTAGGTGTGGTTGTTCGGTGCTTTTTGCTTTTGGTTTTTCCTCTTCCCCTGACCAGCAATGGTGACCAGGCGAGCTAAAACAATTGCCACCAGGAGTGTAACAATCCAAACAGTGTCTCTGTTGAGAGATGCAAGTGTCCAGACCGTGGACTGTAGGGAATGCCTTAGCCTGCAAGTAGTACCCAAGAACAAACCAAAAAACACCTGCATGAGGTGTGAACAGGTTAGAGATCTGCTTCTTATGGTTGCAGATCTTAAGGATCAGGTGGAGAGGCTGAGGAGTATTCGTGATAGCGAAAGGGAGATAGACTGGTGGAGT
>VWPV01023446.1:46829-79856 GCA_013389885.1 Geococcyx californianus
GTTGGAAGGAAGTGTCAATCTGCTGGAGGGTAGGAGGGCCCTACAGAGGGACCTTGACAGGCTGGAGAGATGGGCTATCTCCAAGAGCATGAGATTTAACAAGTCCAAATGCTGGGTTCTACGCTTTGGACACCAACAACCCCACACAGAGCTACAGGCTGGGGACAGAGTGGCTGGAGAGCAGTCAGGTAGAAAGGGACTTGGGAGTGCTGATGGATAGGAAACTCAACATGAGCCAGCAGTGTGGCCAAGAGGGCCAATGGTATCTTGGCCTGCATCAGGAATAGTGTGGCCAACAGGACTAGAGAGGTCATCATGTCCTTATACTCGGCACTGGTCAGGCCGCACCTTGAGTGCTGTGTCCAGTTCTGGGCCCCTCAGTTTAAGAAAGATGTTGAGATGCTGGAGTGCATCCAGAGAAGAGCAACGAGGATGGTGAGGGGGCTGGAGCACAAGCCCTATGAGGAGCAACTGAGGGAGCTGGGGGTTGTTTAGCCTGGAGAAGAAGAGGCTCAGGGGAGACCTTATTGCTCTCTACAACTACCTAAAAGGATGTTGTAGTCGGGCAGGGGTTGGTCTCAGGTGACCAGTGACAGACCAAGAGGACATGATCTCAAGCTTCATCAGGGGAGGTTTAGGCTCGATATTAGGAAAAAATTCTTCACCGAAAGGGTGATTGGCCATTGGAATGCACTGCCCGGGGAGGTGGTGGAGTCACCATCCCTGTAGGTGTTTAAAGAGAGATTGGATGAGGCACTTAGTGCCATGGTTTAGATGAGGAGTAGGTGTAGGTGTTGGGTCATAGGCTGGACTTGATGATCTAAAAGGTCTTTTCCAGCCTTTTGGTACTGTGATACTGTGATAAAGTGTGCAGTTATACCTGGTGCAGGTGTCCAGGTGCTGGCAGCAGAGGGGCTGCAGAGGTGGCTTCTTTTAGGACAGGCTGGGTCTGGCTCATGCTGAACTGAGCCCATTTCAGTCAGTTCAAATGGACCCACCAGAGGGAACAAGCTAAGCCCCTCAAGCCAAGGTGGTGAAAAAATGCTATAGAGGCAGTGGGGAGTGAGAATAGACCTGTTGACTCTTCCCAAGGTGAGAGAAGTAGGAGAAGGACTAGGTGCCCATGCAGAGATTCCCTGGCAGCCCGTTGAGGAGACTGAAGTGAGGCAAGTTGTCTCTCTGCAGCCCATGGAGGTTAACAGCGGAGCAAATATCCACCTGTAGCCCGCAGAGGACCCCTTGCTGGAGCAGGAGGTTTGCCCTGAAGGCAATGCAGCCCTTAGAGAGCTCAAGCAGAAGGAAGGAAATGTGTGAGGAGGAGAAAGGGGTAGAGATGAGCCATTATAGGTTGTTCCCCAAACCCCTGTGATGTTTAAGAGCTGGAGGAGCAGAGGGTGAAGGAGAGACACAGAGCCTGGAGAGAATGGAGGGAGGATGTTTAGCTTTAGTCTTTGTCTTTGTTTTTCACCATTCTTAGTCTGTGAGAAATGAATCAATCTTCAACCAGTGAATTCTGTTTTGCTTGTGACAGTAATAGATGAATGATCTCCCTGTCTTTATCTAGACTCATGAGATTTTTTATCTTATTTTCTCCCCAATTTTGTTTAGAAAGAGTGAGGAGAGAGTGGCTGGACAGGTGTCTGGCAGCTGGTCACCCAGTCTCACCAAGGTCAACCCACCACAGCAGTTAAATTGAAAGAAAATGCAGGTTAAACATTAACGAATGCTTCATATCTAGCTGTTCATAACCTCAAGGAGTTATTGTGATAGCCACATTGCCTGAGATATTAGCTCTAGAAAATTCACTCTGTAGAACAAGGCTGGATCAATTGATAGCAAGACTGGTTAGAGAATTATTTGATCTTTTTTCACATTTAACTTTGATAATTCATAAGGACTGCCATACTGGCTGCCATTTCTTTTGTTATTGGCACAGAGCATTAGGAATGTCATTGTGGCAGAATATTCATGGTACTATCTGTTCCATGCACCCCAAACTAAGCAGTAAGGTTTTCATTTGCTGAAGTGAAAAGAAAATGGAGTTGTCGCCTTGTAAGAAATTAATTTCCAACACTAGGATTTCTTTTGTGGAGGCTGCTGAGGTGTAGTCGTTACTGCTGTAGTCCTGTCGATGTTCATTAAATGTTCCAGTCTCAAGTAAAGAATGAAATAAACAGAAGTGGAAATTATCTAAAAGCAGAACTACTTGGATTTTTTTTTCTTTTTAATTGAATCTACTCAGTAAATCCTGCAATCATGAAGCCCGAATTTCTCTTTAAATCACTTTGATTAATGAAAAATGAAACTCACAAGAAGATTATTTGAAACACAAGAACAACTTGTTAAAATGTCTTTTTTCTTCCCAGATTCAAAGTCTACATACATGTATACACATACAGTGTTACTATGACTATATATTTTAATATATTAATGTTATTTTATTTATTATCACTTCTGGCTGGGCTCCAAGAAATAATTCTATTTAATATTACAAGTTATAAAATTTTATAAGCAAAAATAAGTTAAGACAACTGCTGCACATTTGAGATTACACTTTGGATCAGCTTGCATGTGAGTTACAGTGGAATTTGAACTTCAGGATGTTAACATAAAGACTACCCATTGTCTCTGGTGGCTCATCCTCCTAGGTTCAACATAATCAACAAGAAAAGGGGGGTTCCTCCTGAGGGGAAAGAAGAATCTAAAATTAGATTCAGAATTCCTCTTCTGAGGATTGTGTAATCCTCTCCTGAATTGCCTACAGAGATACTTCTGTCTCTCTATCATCTGTGATGGGAATCTTGGGAGATTAGGCTCCCTGAGCTAAGGTTGGGTTTGTGAAGAACTGCTCTTCTCTGGTTTGTTCAGGCATCTCAACGTGAACTGCAAAACCTCTGTTCATTTCTGTGGCCCTTCAATCCAAATATTTCACAACATGAAAAAAAGGTACTCATCTAGAAACTGGGATGTTGCCATTCTTTCTAAGTCACATTTATCCTAATATTTTAAAACTGAAATCAGACTACAAAAACCGTAATAAGCTACAGTGCACATAATTGCATTACACACCTCTTGACAGGTAACTGAATAATTTTCAGAAGATAAAGTAACTAGAAGTCAGCAGAAATAAAGGGAAGTTTATTTTTTAAATACAACATATTTTTTTAACTTAACTAAAACTTTAAAATATATTTATAAATTTCTATTTCACAGGAAATGCCAAATATTTGATTGATTTTTTGAGAATGAAATATTGAACATGGATTTTAAAAAAAAAAAATCTCCCATAAGATTCTCCAAAATATACCTGGCTAAGATTTAATGACTATATCTGTACTTGGAAGTATATTGTTGTCATGGATTTAAATTTACTTCTGGGCTAAATGCAAATAGGCCCACATCCACACTGATTTGAATTATGCTGCTAGCGTATAAAGACATAGTACCTGGCTGTCAGTCTCTTCTCTTAGTCTGTATTTCCTCTATACAATCTTTATTTAATTGCATGATACTTAGGATATATCCGGCATGCTTAGCTTTTACTGTGCCTTCCATTGGTCACTGACCAAAGAAGAGTTATATGGGCAAAGATTATGGAAGAACGTTTGTTTATAAAAAAACTCTGGAGATAATGCATGGCAGAGGACAGTGGAAATCGTGGTTGGTTTAGGGAGCCTAAGCGGGCTGATGTGCCATGATGTGCCATGGCCTCATAGAGTCATAGAATCATAAAATCGTAGAATGGTTTGGGTTGGAAAGGACCTTAAAGATCATCCAGTTCCAACACCCTTGCCATGGGCATGGATACCTCCAACTAGACCAGGCAGCTCAAGGCTGCATCCAACCTGAACACTTCCAGGAAGGGGAATCTGCAGCTTCCCTGTGTAACCTGTGCCAGTGCCTCACTCCCCTCATTATTAAGAATTTCTTCCTAATGTCTAGTCTAAATCTTCCCCCTTACAGTTTAAAACCATTCTACCTCATCCTATCAGTACATGCCCTTGTAAATTGTCCTTCCCCACCTTTCTTTTAGGCCCCTGTCAGGTACTGAAAGGCTGCTGGAAGGTCTCCCTGGAGCTTTCTATTCCCCAAGCTGAACAAGTCCAACTCTCTCAGTCTGTCCTCATAGCAGAGGTGCTCCAGCCCTCTGATCATCTTTGTAGCTCTCCTGTGGACTCACTCCAGCAGTTCCGTATCCTTTTTCTGTTGGGGATTCCAGAACTGGACACAATACTCCAGGTGGGGTGTCACCAGAGTGGAGCAGAGGGGGAGAATCACCCCCCTTGACCTGCTGGCAATGCTTCTTTTGATGCAGCCCATGATATGTCTGGCCTTCTGGGCTGTGAGTGACCATTGCAGGCTCACATCGAGCTTCTCATGAGTCAGTATCCCCAAGTCCTTCTCTGCAGATCTACTGTCAGTCGCATTGTCCCCCATTCTGTATTGATCTGGATTGACCTGACCCAGATGTAAGACCTTGCACTTGGCATTGTTGAACCTCATAATGTGGTCACAGACTTACTTCTCCAGTTTATCCAGGTCCCTCTGGATGACATCCCGTCTTTTTGCCTCAGGCTTACTTCTGCAGCATTAATGATAATGACAAAACGGTTTCTGTAAATCTACGTTTTATTATGACTCAAACTAGTATCAAGTATCTAATAGCAAAAGTCAGATCTGTTAGACCTGAAAATTGAAATGTAATTGACAAAGAAATCTCCTCCCCAACATTGTCCTTTCAAGATAGACTATTTCCCTAAGGATTATTTTTTTAATCCAGTTTCTAGATTGCAACAAAGAATCCCTAGTATTACTTTGTTTCTCTCACCCCTAAGTTTGGCACCCTTCTTAACAGCGTTCTGGTCCTTACTCCTGCTGGTGGCTCACAAAATCCCTGTGCTTCCTGCTGCCTCTCCATTTTGTCTGGGAAATGGCACTTCCCCCTCACAGAGTGTTCATGTGAATGCAGAATATGAAAATCAAGAAAGGATAGTATGGCAGCTTTCATCTTGATTGTTCAGTCACATTGCTCTTGAACAACAGTAAATACAGCAAATGATGAGCAGGCATTTTCAGCCATTATACTAAATGTAATCCAAGAATAAATAAAAGTCTCTGTATACAAAAGCTTAAAAATTTGCCTGAATATTGTCCTATGGGATGGAAAAGAATGTTGTTCCTCACAGAGAGCCAGTCTGGACTGAGCAAGGACAGTCAGAATCATCACCAGAACTAGAGAGACAGCCTGTAACCTCACTGGAGGATCTGGGCATGTGTGAGGCAATTAGCTGATGTGCCAATAATTTATGAATCTCAGTTTTGATTAAATTAAGGGATAACAGCAACAAGGAGTGGAGAACTGCATCTGAAAAAGATACCAGAAGAATGGAAAATGATAGGTTGACTGTAAAAATGTGCAGCTTTTCCTAGACCTGAATTGTCTTCTATGAATACAATCTTTAGATATTAGGTTGACACAAATTTTTTTTCACATAGTTGCATATGTACCACAGTATCATAAGGTTGGAAAAGGCCTTTGAGATCATCGAGTCTAACCTATGACCCAACACCTACACCTACTCCTACTTGTCAACTACACCATGGCACTAAGTGCCTCATCCAAATTCTCCTTAAACACCTCCAGGGACGGTGACTCCACCACCTCCTCGGGCAGCGCATTCCAATGGCCAATCACCCTCTCAGTGAAGAACTTCTTCCTAATGTCAAATCTAAACCTCCCCTGGTGAAGCTTGAGACCGTGTCCTCTTGTTCTGTCACCGGTCACCTGAGAGAAGAGCCCCACTCCTGCCTCACTACAGCCTCCCTTTAGGCAGCTGTAGAGGGCAATAAGGTCTCCCCTGAGCTTCCTCTTCTTCAGGCTAAACAACCCCTGAATGGTTTTCTGGGATTGACATAAAGCACTCTGAGCAGCAGATTTCAACTTTTGAGCCAGAATGCTGTGGTTTGCTAAGAAGAATAGGCTTGTTTTTGATCTGATGAATGGGAATACCTAAGAAATTTATTAAAATACTGGAAAGAGTAACAGAATGCAAACGAAACTTATAGTATATATTTAAGCATTGTTTTTCATACTTGAAAATGAACATCACAAAATATATCTTGCTTTTAAAATTAGCTAAATTCCCATAAGAACATTTGTTATAAAAATACAATAATTTTGCTTAATTGCTTTTAGTAAGCAATTAGTAGAGAGAATTTAAGAGTATTTTCAATTATTTTAAACCTGGGGAATATATAATTGGGAACCTACGTATATATCTTTTTTCATAAAACTTTACTCAGACCTTTTGGCCTATGTTTTTCCTGAAGTTATTGTTAATTTTGTAGACTTGAGCTCAGTGTGTCAAGCTATAGGCATTAGGAAGAAAGAGTTAATTTTAAATTACTCACATCTACTATCCCCTTCTGGAAACCTAATTCTGTAAAACCTATTTCAACACAAAAACTGAATCCTTCTTTAGAAAGCACAGCAAAAGAAGAAAAATATCTGTAAGGCAAAGGAAAATCTTTTTCTTTGCTGAAGTCAAATAATACTCACTTATGAATAACTATTATTTCATATGAATTTTTGTCAGGATGTAAAAAAGGAAAGTGGTATCATTATAAGCAAAACCTGTGATAAATAATTGAATCTCAGTGAGATATTCATTTTAATAACATTTGTTCTGACTGCCCATGAAAAGCATAATGACTTCCAATGAGCTAAGTCCTTTAAAACTTTCTTCTAGACCTGGTGTATAATTCAAACAGAATAAGTCTGGAATGTTCTTTGATATTTAAAACTCATATAGCTAATTGGAAATAGTATAGTTAGTATAAAACTGTGCTAAAATCTCAACTCAACTAGAACATCATAATGCTAAAGGGAGCATTGTTTTCCTTTTGTTTAAGGAAAATTATAATTTCGTATTTTGAAAGTAAAGGGAGATATTCATATAATCTGTACAAAATCCATACAGAACTCTTCACTTCTCCAAATTGTTTTTGTTCATCAAAAAAAACAAACTTATTTAAGAAACATGATAAATAGCTTTATAGTATCATCAGGAGTTGTCGCTTATTGCATTCATTTTATTAGGACATGCTTAGAAAAGATTAATAAATTAGAAACATGTTTTGTTTCTTGCCAGAAACCTAAAGGAATAATATTTGGGTCCAAACATATAGAACTATGGAAGCATAAAGTGTTTCATTTATCATTGCTATTAACCAGAGAAATAATGTCAGATCATTTACCAAAAAGCATCTAATTAATTCATTACCTAGCAAGAATATTTGTCACTGAAAGAATTGTATCAGACAGAAGTCATTGTTTAGTGTTACATTGGCTTATACTTACGTGTTGGATTATTTGGAGATAGTTAAACTTGATGAGTCCTGAAGAAAGGATATTTCAAGAACTAGTCATTTGAATATTTGTTATGCTGATGAAACAACACTGATAAAACAAATTTGATGTTTCAGCATCTACTTTGCTGAATGTGTTTTTACTCTAGTAAACAAGATGCATATCAGCCTCATTTTCTCTTCTATATCATCCTGGTTTAATTATTTTTTCTGTTGGTTCTCTTCAATAAGATTATTATGTTTCTCTGTCGTCTGTTATTTTTTGGAAAAAACATTAGACCTAAAATTTTCTGAGACTATTTTGTCAAATTTTATAACTTAAATGAGAGACATTGTCCTTTATAAATTCACACATTTTCATTAGATTAAAAGGCTTCCCATTAGAACATTTCATTTAAATTTATATGAGATTTCTGGTGTGTAATTCCATGCTTCGCAATATTTGATTTCTTCTACAATATTATCCAAATACTGTTGCTTTTCTATTACATTTAACGTTACGTTTCCACCCTTTGGTGCTTTTATACTGGAAGAGAAGATAATGAAAACTGTATAACTTTGGTTGATTTGTTTTACAGAAAAAAAATAATTTTATGGGTGCCAGAAAAATAATCACTAATAGCTTCACTAAATCTTTAAATGCCATTCTAATGAGATAAATTTTATTACTAAATTAGATGCTTGTTAACACTATCTTCCGCAAATTAGAATAATAATGTACAGAATAATACTATTAACCCTAAAGGAAATACAATAGCAACTGCGATTTTTTTTTTTTTTTTTGGCATTTTGATCAAAGACAACATATGATTCAAGTTTTAATCTTAATGTACTAGCAAGAAAACTGCTGACTGATGATCATAATGCCATTTCCTGTTGAGATTGGTTCGCATAGTTCACATGGTAGGGGCTTGCTACCCAGAGAAATGCACCCTTTGGCCAGGCAATGTCAATCTTGAAATGTTGTCTCTGTCTCTATCACGTCAAGATTGAACACCTGCATGTACATCTAACTGATGTTTATCCTTAGAGTAGAAGTACTATGATGGCTCTACTTGTTCTTTAAAGTTGAAATGAGGGAGTTGCCCATGCTTGCCCCAACATACTCTTTGTAGAGGTTAGGACTCTCCTCTGCAACAGATTATTGAGGTCTGCAAAGTGTAAAAGTATAATTCACAAACCCTGTGCCTTGTGCTTTGAGGGTAAAATTGTGGATCAGAAGTGCACAACGGGAGTTCTTCAGAAATTCTCTATATTTATTTCAGAAAAATCAGACAGATATATACGATAGATATGAGCCACAGGTCCATGATTTCAATAGATTCTTTCAAATTATAAACTGAGCCCTTCCTGTTCCTGCAAATCCACAAGCTTTTTCTACCTAAAATGACAAGACAAGAGACAATCTTAAAAACAAATAAGCAGGACTTAACTGCTTGAACAGGGTAGTTGCTTTGAGAAGCTGAAAATAGACGGGACCTAAACCCAGACATCATATTCCAGAATACAGGAAAGCAGTGATTTCCCAGTGGAAATCCCTCTCGTATCAGATTGTCAGCTATGAACTTTCTAGAATTAAGTACTTATGGCTAGCTCTTTCTCCTGGGAGGCAAGCAAAGACTTCACTGACACCTATGGATATCCAATACGGCAGTTACTGGGACAGGGCTGCGCTCTATTTTCAAGTCCCAGTGGCACAGCTTAGAGTAGAAACATAAATCCAGGTTTCCTACAACCAAGGAAAAAAACCCCAAAACAAATCAAAACCCAAACATAACAACAGTCTAGGGGGAATGAATAATTTCATTTTTCCCTCTCCAAGTTATTATATTTTTTTAAAAAATAATTGCATTTGCAAAGAAAATCCACCCCAAACTGACTCAAACCCACCAACCCCCAAACCCACAGCCTACCAAAGAATCTTACTTCCTAAACCCCAAGTGAGAGTTTGAAGTATCAAGCCAAAAAATCTATAATTTATTTTGTCTTATTTTTGGCTTATTGATTCATTATGTTCAATAGACAATTAAACAGATCCCCTAAGAGTCTGTTCCACATCTTTATCAATGATCTTGATGAAGGGATTGAGTGCACCCTCAGCAAGTTTGCAGATAACACCAAGCTGGGTGCAAGTGTGGATATACTTGAAGGAAGGGAGGCTCTGCAGAGGGATGTGGACAGGCTGGATCCATGGGCTGAGACCAATGGGATGAGGTTCAACAAGGCCAAGTGCAGAGTCCTACACTTGGGACAAAACAACCCCGTGCAAAGATACAGACTTGAGGAGGAGTGGCTGGAGAGCTGCCTGGCAAAATAAGGACCTGGGGGTGTTGGCTGACAGCCGGCTGAACATGAGCCAGCAGTGTGCCCAGGTGGCAAAGAGGGCCAATGACATCTTGGCCTGTGTCAGACACAGCGTGGCCAGCAGGAGCAGGGAGGTGATTGTGCCCCTGTGCTCAGCACTGGTGAGGCTGCACCTCGAGTGCTGGATTCAGTTTTGGGCTCCTCACTACAGGAAGGACGTTGAGGTGCTGGAGTGTGTGCAGAGAAGGGAAACGAGGCTGCTCAGGGGGTTGGAGAATAAGCCCTACGAGGAGCGGCTGACAGTTTTTTAGCTTTGTCTACAATTACCTGAAAGGAGGTTGTGACGAGGTGGGTTCTGGTCTCTTCTCACAAGTGACAAGTGATAGGATGAGAGGAAATGGCCGCAAGTTGTGCCAGATGATGTTTAGTCTAGACATTAGGAAGAATTTCTTCGCTGAAAGAGTGGTCAAGGATTGGAACAGGCTGCCCAAGGAGGTGGTGGAGTCGCCAACCCTAGAGGTGTTTAAAGATGGGTGCATGAGTTTCTTAGGGACATGGTTTAGTAGTGAGACAGGTACAGTTGGACTCAATGATCTCAGAGGTCTCTTCCAGCCTTATGATTCTATGATTCTATAAGTCTTCCTGAAAGTAAGGGGAGATTCAGGACTCTAAGCATTTCAGCAAGATCAGTTTTTGGTCAAATACATATGACAAATTATAAGTACCTACATAGATGTATGTGTGACCGTGTACCAGAAAAGAAGTTACCATAGGAATACAAGACTTAACACACCAGGTAGTATCTGAATGTGGGATATGTGGCTCAGCAACTTCTAGGCACTCTTTTTAGACATATTAAGTCATAATTGAACACTTAAATTTCTCTGACATAAAAATGAACTTAAGGTTCAAAAAGCAATTTCAGAGCAAAGTCAATAATTATGAGCTTATCTCGGAGGGTTAGGATTTTCAATAATGTGTAAACAGAATAGAAATACAGGTTTAATTGACTTTCAATGGCACTTGTACTCTGAAGTCGCTTTTTGAAAACTTCTGATTAAATCAGCCAACTGTCTGGAAAGGGAAAGGCATCCCCTATTGCTCCTAAAGTGCTTGTATACTGTCCAAATGGGAAGCACACTCATTTTGTACTTGCACTATTGCTTTGTGGACGTATTCTGTTTACAAATAAACTTAAGGTATCCACTCCTCTCCAGGAATCACCAAAGGTAGTTATGCTCAGTGACATTGAGAGGATTGTACTTGCCTGATATCTTTTCCATATAGATAATGACAGCAGAAAAAAAAACCCCAAAATTCAGGACAGTCTGGGTATATTTTTTGCATAAGCAGCACTCAGTTTGTGAAGATATAAATGATGGTGCAAGCTATAAAGGTTTTGAAGAGGCACAGATTATGTCTGAAAACCAAAGCCAGTGCTAAGGACGCAGGATGTACTGAGGAGTGGGAGCTCCTTAGTGGGATATCCTGAGTACCTTAAAAAAATAACAGCTAAAACAGTCATTACGGTACTGAACACTGAAATCACTGCTAATACTGGTGATCAGCTGCAGGTAAGACTGAAATTTTATGAGTTTATCATCTCTTCTGTGTTTCAAATGAAATATTTACAATAACAGTTTCCTCTTCAAAGCAACAGACAGAAATTCTTGTCTCAAAAGTCTTTTATTTCTCTCATCATTGTATTACTCCAGGATCTTCTGCAGAGTATTTCTTCCTTCCCTTAAACAAATTTTTACTGTTGTGCTTGCAGAGCAGAATCAGTTGCCAGGAAGTGAACTGTTTTATTGTCATGATCACGAGCAACAGCACAGAAATGGAGCTCTCTTGTATCTACTTGGCCACTGCTGGATGGGTAACAGCAAGAAAAAAAAAAGGACATGACATGAATTGTATCTACACTAACTAGATTCAATGTCCTGTTATCTCACATGGTGTCTTGCATCCCATAAAGCTGCAATGTTCTCTTGTGCATATGGAGTAGGTAGTTCCGGTCTAGCTGAAAATGTATCTACCAAGTGGTTCATTGTATTGTTTTTTCTTTTTCTTTTCCTTTTACTTACCCATCCCTCCTAAGGAAATGTCTATCAATTACTATCTGTCATTACCAAAATACATTTTCTACTTATATTTTGGCTTATTAAATTAGCTCTGTTTTATCCATTGCTTCCATCTAAATGAAATAATTTACACCTATTTGTTATAATTGGCCTTGTGGAGTCATGTCACTGGTGAATTTGGTGCAAGTTGTTTAATTTGCATGAAATTTTCCCAGTTAAATGTTATTTAATAATCAATTGAAGTTTTTCCTCTACATTAAAATTCCTTGGATTATCTAGTTTCTCCATTTTCCTTTCTCATTACTTTTTGCTGTCCAGCCATCATTTCTGGATTTCTTTCCTTATGCTTAGTCTCTTTTTTTCAACATTTTGTCTTCAGCACTATTTTGTGGATTCCTTGTCTCTCACATCATATTCATCATGTGCCAACTCATGATGTAGATCTGGTGTTTCAGTGTTCAACACATCAAAATACTTAGTTACTTTATTGCATCTACTTTGCTTTTTGGACCTCAAAACAGTAGCAGGCAAGAGTCAGTCCTACATGAATTACCTATAAAATGCTGAAGAAAACAAAGTACTTTCAATATTTGAAACTGTAGATTGTTTTTTTCTGTAGAATGTTTTTGAAAGATGGAGGGCTGCATATTTACTGAAATTCAGTACCAGGCCAATAGTTGCAGTATTTCAAGCTCTGAACAGTATTCTTTCAAATAAGATATAACAAATACTTTGATAAACTTTGCAAATTGCATGCCACATACAAGAAATGATTTTCCACTGTCAGATTCCCTAGGTCTTCCCTGCTGTCAACAGGACTAAAACCAGAAACCGTCTGGATCAACATTCTTACTCTTGAGACTGAACAGAAAAGGAAACTTATCTGGGGGACTATTCCATGTACTATCTAAACTATATCAGCAGAAATCAGGTGTTTTATAACTCTTACATGCTGTTTCTGGTCTGTATCTATGTGACATCCTGCTCCTGGGCAAGTGAATGAGGCAGTCTTGCTGAGATGACTAGATGACTGGAGTAATATGGCAGCAATGGGAGAATAGCATCCTCAGAAGCTAGAAAGTGTCCAGAAAATGCCGTTTCAGAAGTCAGTACCATTTCTGAAAAACATGGGGGACAGTCTGGCATGACAAGTGATTACCCTGCTTGTCAAATAACCAAAGTGTTACCAAAGGGTTTGAGATATATTTAGAAGTAGGATTCAAATAAGGTTAGGCATTTAAGTTCTGAAAATCTAATCTCTTGTCCCCACAAGCAAGCAAAATACTCTAGGAAGTCATCTGTTGATTTTAACAATTCTAAATTGCACAGTTCTGGAGGCTTGTGCATAAGGACAAACTCCCAACGCCATACACACTCCAACAGACTTTAACAGGTTGTCTGCATCCAAACAGGTATTTACCTGTAACGAAATGCTTGCCGAATTAGGATTCTTCCCAGCAGGAGAACTTGGAGTGACTTTTGGACTGTCCTGGTGGCTCAAGAGCGTGGGTACTAGTGAACTTCTAAGTGTCCTTGACAGTTCTGAAACTTCCTGCACTGCAAATGCATTTTCTGGGAATCCAGTGCACTGATTCAATAGTTCTCCTGAAGTGCTAAAGCCTGTTTTCCTGTTTACCTTTGCCCCCTTTGCAATGTACCCTACTGTCGGCAGAGCAGAAAAGCAATCTGTTAGGGTTTCTGATAGAAGCACTCATATCCACTTGTTTTGTGTGCCCATCTTTTGATCTCTTCCTTGAAACCCCACACAACCCATGAGAATGTTTTTATAGCTGAATAGCCCTGTAATGTTATGTCACTGATGCAGATTGACCTCCATAAATGGCATGTCCTCTATACCAAGATCCATTTTCTCCACTCTCTACTGCTCCTTTGAGATGATTTTTACTGTTGTTCCTAGCTCTGGGGATTTTTGTTGAGAGCCTGTTTGCAGAACACATACCGCATGCACCTTTCAAGGCTCTCTGACTCTTATTACCGATATTACTTTTTAAAATGATTTAGTGAAGGCTACAGATGTGCTAAATGGTTTGGCAAAAAAGCACGGAATGCCTCTGAAGAGGGGCACCCACCTGCTGACTTGTGAGTCAGTGATTCTTTGGTCTTACAGCGC
Organism: Geococcyx californianus; assembly: GCA_013389885.1. Lineage (NCBI taxonomy): Eukaryota > Metazoa > Chordata > Aves > Cuculiformes > Neomorphidae > Geococcyx > Geococcyx californianus. Next base: position 60,714 of record VWPV01023446.1, read on the forward strand.
TGAATGTAAAATAAATAGCAGATGATGAGAAATGTTGTACACTGCAATAAAACACAGAGAATGCACAGTTCATGACAGAAAAGTAAATCACTGCTACACATTTGGTTACAAAATGTTCACTCTACTATTCTGTTTCTCAAAAGAGTTCAAGTGAAAATGTGAAATCCTCCTTTTGTAAAGCATTTTATCTTCAGATCTTTCTTACAATCTTCCAGTCTGACTGTTCTCTCCCACAGGAAGTAGCATCTTTTTTAAGTACCGAGTCACAAATGGCAAGAACCTGACCTGAAGTGTTTGGCTGCTATTAAGTTTCTTTAAAAACAAGAGAGAGAGGGAGAGAGAGATTAAATATCAGCATCATAAGCTGCTGTTTAGAAGGAAACTAGCTAAACAAAACACATTTGGCATAGACACAGTTCAGTGCCACAAACTGCAGTAATGTGATGAGGTAAAGAAAGAAAAAGAAAAGGACTGTTGTTTCATCCTCCCCTGGATTGTAGTTGTGCCCAATAGCGGATTTCTTAATGTTTCCATTACAGCCCCCTATTTTTAGAAGTTAATAGCTCAGCTATAACAATTTGCTTCAGGCTGAAGCTTGGCGTACAAGGTCTCAGTCAGGGAGCACATTTAGTGAAATAGAAGATTACCCATTTTAGAGCCATTTTTTTTCTGTCATAAAATCTAAAAATATTCTCAATTTCAGAAATTATGTTTGGCATCTGATTTATCTATAATGTAATTCAATATCTTTTCTCACTGCATTTGACCAATGAAAAACCTCATCATACAAAAAAAATGGGGTGTTTTTTGGTTTGATTCTGTGCATCCATATGAAATTGGTAGTCACTCTATTAATATTTTCCAAGGTTTAAAGCTATCTATAGCTATTTGAAATTTGGGGAGATATATGTGGAGTAGATTATATGACAACCGTCTATTATGTGACTTTTTTACTTTGGTGTAAGCCATTGCAGGAAAAAAGATATAAGAGTAAATGAACTGCAAGTCTAATTTAATATTGCAGTTCTTATTTTTATCTGTTTCTTAGACCTTGATCATTTAGGTACTTCTACAATACCTGCCTTTCATCTGAACAGAATATGAAACTTAAACAACACGACACCTGTTAGTCTTCTTTAAATTTCTTTTTGGTATTTGGAATTGTACTAAATATAGCAGAACAGATGGATGAAAGAAGTTTTAAGGAAGAGACAATCACCCTGAATGTTTTAGAAAAATTAAGATAGTACTGTATAAACGAAGTGGTTACCGAAGCAGTATATATATCTTTTAATGATCTAAAATACTGCAAATAAGATTACACATTTTGTACTTCTTTAGAAGTTACTTAGAAGTTATTTCTGATTTTTTGAGGTACATTTGGTTTTATTTGCATTGTGACTAAGTGGAAATTAATTTTTTATTTATACAGCTTTGTTGTATAATAAAATACTTCTAGGACTTCTCTGGACTGAAAAGATGTAGTAAAGATATGTTTACTCCTTATTTCACACATCTAATTTCATTTTACTTGCACAAATTGAGACTTGTTAATTTTTTTAAAGCACAGATAAAAGAGTAAAGTACTTACACGGAAACAGTGAAAGAGAAAAGAGGTCCTGCCCTTCATTCTTGCAGTGTTGTCTGTGCAGCCCAATGTTCTGGACACTGACCTGCTTTTAAGTGGGACTATGTCTCTCATGAGCAGTTTGTTCATTTGATACAGCGGCATGAAAATATTGCTTTTTACTGTAGCATCTACATCATCTCTGGATATAGACCAGCTAAAAAGATAGTATCAGGCAGTTGTTACAGACTAGAAAATGCTTAGTACTTAAAAAAATTATCTTACACTTTTTCCATGCAATAGTATGTACTTTGTTATCATGGGCTACTGTATCAAGTCATTCCCTTTTGAAGAATATTTTATTTCAGTGTCTTTCTCTCCTTTTACATTATTTTCCATTTTAACAAGTGAATAACTCAGCAATAGGAATGACTTTTGTAGGAAGCTGAGTCATCTGCAGGCACATTTTCTGTGACAGGTACAGCAGTATAATTCAGCCTACTTAGAAATTAGCCAATTTGTAGTCATACTTGATTGGGTAACTTCTCTTATGTCCTCCCTCCCTGACCTCAGGAGGGAATCCTGGCTAAACTTTTTCTACTCTCAGTCTTCTCCCAAATAGGGAGTGCCTGTTTCTGAGCTCTTCAAAACAGATCGATTAGGTTACCGGCATGTAAACAAGTTTTAAATGAAGTGTGTTGCACAAGTGCTTTAGATGTTCCTGACAGCCCGCCTGAAAGATATAATCATTGGTTCTTTGTTCAGTCATGACTGGGAGGCATCTATTCTTTTCTCACGTGCTATCAACTCTAGAATAAGTACAATATTGTTGTGAACTACTTCAACCAACAAGTACCTTCAGTTTCATGAAGCAAAGACAAATTTCTGTTTGAAATAGACACCTTCTAATATGTATTGAGGAAGAGAAGGAAAGCTTTATAATTTTTTGAAATGGCAAACTTTATTGAATAGTTTTTAATGATATTTTAATTTTTTTTCCAAGTGATGCATGCATCTGACCAGTAAGTCTGATTGGATTTTTATTTTTCAACATTTTGTCGTCTGCAGTATAAGTACCATAGAATAAACCTTGAAAGAAAAGCTGACATTTATTTTCAGTTCTGTGCTCCCAGACTGTGAGTGTCCTTAGTAACCCTCCAGCTCTTCTTCCTTCTCTACCTTTGTTCCTTCATTCCTTCTTTTCTTCTGTCATAGTCTTTACTTTCTTTCCTTTTTCTTCTCTAAACCTCAACATTTATCCTTTAAACTTGTAAGTTATTACATATAACACACAGTTTAAAGTAACCTTCAGTTTAAATTCTATGGCTTTTGTTGGCTAAGTCAGTATTTCAACAGCATTATTACACTTTTCTTTGTGTGAATATTGTCAAGTCAGACACTTAGCACAGGTAAGTATATTGCAGTTCTACTTGCAGCTTAGTGGTGAATGTCATCTATTAGGCCTCTGCAAAATCCGCACAACTGATCAGAAATTCCTCTGCATGGAAAAAATGCCTATTGTTAAGCAGAGCTTTAATTAAAGCTATACTTTGTTTTCAATCCAATTTAGAAACAAATACAAAAAAAGAAAGATGTGAATTTTACAATGCCTGGCAATGTATCCAATTCTGAGCTTAACAAAGAAGCTTATATGCTGAAAATCTTGTAGGAATAAAGCATGTAAGATAAATAAAAAGCTTCCAGTGCTTAATTCCAATCGTCTCCACAACAACTGGAGCTGCTGATAAGACACCTACTCAGAGTAATGATGCATAATGTGAAGAAGCAATAACCCAGACTGCATAAGTATGAAGGAATGCCATTCTTTTAAAGAAAAGTGTGGCAAATGTGAAGCTCTGTTAATGCTCTGAGTAATTTTCAAAGATATTTTTGTGAACACGGCAAATTGCCAAGTTTTAGATTTTTTCCAAATATGATAGGGAGAACAAGAAACGTAACTAATATAAGGGCATCAAGTATTTGTCCATGTACTACCATGTAAATATTTATGTACTGCCAGTTCATTATTAGCGGAGGTTCTAATAGGGATATAAATATTATAAAGAGTGTTTATGACAGATAAATCATAGGGGTGCTGAAGTAATTTGCAATAGTAAAGCTCATTTTGGATAATTACAGAGCCCCAGAAGATTGTATTTATGTATTACAAAGGAAGGGGATGTTCAGAAGAAAACTGTTTTGGGCTGCTGACATTCTGAGGAGGCTAGAGGATGATGCTGCCTGGGACTGACTTAGGAACATATGCAAATGCTAATGAAGGATTTTGTGAATAGAAGGGATAGAAAAATTGGTGTGGTTTCAATTGCAAAGCTAACCTTATTCAGTCAAATTTCATGCAAATGAATAACCGTAACTGGAGAAATAATGTAAGAAAAGATTAGTTAAGATTATGTTGGCAATAAAGATACTAATGTTTTATTACATACAGAGTTCTATTTTGCATTTTATGTGGGGGTAAATTAGACTGCAATGTTGTTTATACTTGTTTTATGAAGGCTATTTTCATATGCATATTAAAACTTATTATTGCTCTCGGCTTCACTCCCCTCCCCATCCCCATCTCCATTTTATCTAGGCAAACTTGACTCGGCATGTCTTCTTCTGCATACCTTAAATACAGTTGAAGTTAAGAACAAACCAAAGCAACCACTGTCTCCTCCATCTCCAAAAGAGCTAAGCAACAGAACAATAAACTTTGGAAGGTCAAATTATAATGAGATTAAAATGTAGATCTGTGAGCTAGTGCTTAGTACCAAATAAATGTGGTTCATCTTTTTTTCCATGAATGTTTTACTGATAAGATAAACTTAAGTCGAAACACGTGTTCTTCCCTTCTATGACAAGGTAGTCAATGTCTGTGTGGTGGATGATTGCTCAAGTAAAATACTATGAGAGGGAATAAAATAATTTTCTGAACTGCAATTGTGATTAAAATCAGAGTGAAATCTATCTCACTCTTTTTTCCTCATGGCAGTAAAAACTATCAAAGCCTTTGTTGTTTGTAGTCATTTTTGTGCTAAACTGCTTATTGGACCTTGATTGCCTTTGGAAGAGAATGTTACACCTAGAGATCTGGGTATCATACCTTTTTGTCCCTTTTTTTTCTCAAGCCCTGGTAAGAACAGGGGTTTATTAATTTTTATTTTTCATCATAAGTAGATCAATAAAGCATATGAAAAAAAATTGGTTCTGTCAAAGCCAGGGATCAGAGTGACAGCTCCCTGAACCAGGAGTTACACAACTTATAGACTTCTCTACATTGAGCACTTTTTCACATAAAGACCTCATCTTCTCGCAATTAAAATCCATTGTTCTGCTTAATCCAGCTCACTCAGGTCTTCCTTACAAATCAGCCAGGTTCCTCCTGATGCAGCTGAGAAGTTCACCTGCCAAGAGTTTCATCTGTGGCTGACTATATGTATTAAAGAATGTAAAACAAAACTGAAAATTATTCCTGGGCATCCTGGGAAGCCTGCAGTCCTATATACTGCCTCCAGTGATCTTTCGCTTGCTTTCTCCACAAATACAGTATAATTTTCTGGATGTGAACCTTTCAGCTTCCCAATACCAATGTTCATTAGTTCCTTCAAGCCTAGTGTCCTTCATGGCAGCATAACATGTTAAAACTCCTGCTATAGGGTGGGCTTGGAGAGACAACTTCAAATACTGAGAAATAGAAAGTAGAAGCTGACCTGCTAACCTCATACAAAAATATTGTGAGTAATTTGAATTTCTAGTATTGTATCTTCTGTGTGATTCAAGGAATTAATTTAGACAGCATTTAACCAGATGGAAGTTGAAAATATATTCTGGGAACATAGCAGGTCTAATAGATTTTTCCATTTTAATTTTTGTATAACCTTATTATCAGTCTCTTTCTTTTCAACTGTCATCTCCTCTTCTGTATTCTGTCTTCACTTTCTGTTTTTTTGGTGGACTTACTTCGTAATCATCACATTTTCAAAAGTTAACCATTTAGTTTTTGCTGTTGTTTAGCAATGTGATTTTTAGGCTAAGTATTTTACCTAAAAATCCTTATATCCAGATTTCTTGTGTGCTCGACTAATGAAATTTATTAACATATAATTAAAGTGAATGTGCTGAAAATCTGTTTCCAAAAAGAAGGAAGAAAGGCAGAAAGAAACTCAGCTTCTTCCCTTAAACCACTTTTATTATACTCAAAGCTGTTATACACTTAATCTTCTCAACTAGCAGTGTTATGCTTTTAAGAGGATTATATTATTAATAGTTTAATTATTCATTATGCCGTATTTTTTCAATTGTTACAAAGGTTTTTGTAATTTCGTTTTTAAAAAATTAATTTAATGTTTTATTCTTCTTTACAGTCATGACTCATTCTGATTTTGCCTGTGCTTCCATAAGAAGTTGATTCAAGAAGGACACAAGGACATGCCTGTAGCAGAAGCAGATAGATCCCCTTGCCAGTGCAGTGACTCAGGCCAGTGGGAGACTAGACAGACAATCTGTACTCCAGAGACTGTGGTTTGATTACTGTCACTACCAGTTGGATCATTAATCATAGCAGTGGAAGTGATAGCAAGTTTCTTGACCTCATCATGAAAGGCAGGGAGGCCATTCACTGGAGCAATTCATCCTCCAGGCAGAGGAAAATTGTAGGGAGGATGTCTTTTATTATCTAGTGTATTCTCTTTTATCCACTAATTCTGCCTACAATCTTGGCAAAAACGTGAAGGCTTTAGGGAGGCAAATCTTGCATTTCTTCTGCTCCTAGAGAAACATATTTTAGTTTTGATCACTGAAGTACATGTCCATTTACTCACCCCTCTGCTTCCATCAATATGTAGTAGCTTGGCACTGAAAGCCAGAAATGCAAGTTATGTGCAGCTTTATATAGCAACAAAGCACGCGGCTGGCTGTTCTTATACGGAGGCTGGTTGCATGGGTAATTTCCATGGGTCCCCTTACGACAGCAAAACACATATTCCTTACAGAGTGGTTCTTCTCTAGCGGCTGAGGTATACTCTACAGTCTGTTGCTGGTAAAGGATTTAATCCTGAAAATTAGAGGGACAATTTCTAAAAACTGAAGATTACAATATCCAGGGTTTTTCTTCCTTTTGCAGATGGCACTGGCAGTATTGTGACCTGCTTTCCAGTCCATGAAACTTGTATATTTTTAGCATGTAAAATCTACACTGTTCTGCTGACAGTGTCTGCTATTTGTCATGGTTTTTTCATTTCCTCATGTAAAACTCCATCTTCCAAATTGTTTTAATACAACCAGTCTTCAAATAAATGATCTCAAGCAATCCCTGACAATTAAAGCCAACTTGATTCTCATTTTTCTTCAGGATTATTTGTAAAAATTGTTACTTTTGTCAAAAGAGAATCATAAATGTGAATTTTTAGATCTTTATTTTCAGTATAAGCAAGGTCAAGTTGCAAGGAATTTCTATTCTGAGACTGGAAAAATTATTAAGAATGATAATATCTCTAATGAAAAGCTTCAAAGACATGATCAAATACTGTAACAGTACTTGCAAGTCATATAAAGATTTCAAAGTATCTATACAAATAAGTACTCACATGGGAGGATAATTAAGGTGGGTGTGTCAAAGAGGTCCCTTTATGACTCCATTTATTTTCTTTATTAATGACCCATTAGTCACACAAGGTAGGTAATGGAATATCGTTGGATAATTAACTAGAAACATGCGCTTTCCAAAACCACAGAGAACCCTCTATTGGATTGGGTATTTTCTGTAGTTTTCTAACTCATATATTGCATTGAAAGTTAATGAGTATTTAAATGTTTTTAAAAGCAATTTGCAAAATGAATTTTTATAAGAAATAGAAATAATAACGTTATAGTTATGAAACTTACCATTGCATACAGAAGTATGCCTCAGTTGGATGGCAATATGTGAAAAGCAACTGTATTCATACACACATAACTGTGCCAAATGTCCATGAAATGGCACTGGTCACGACTTCTAGCCATAGCAGAAGCCCTTGAATGTATTAGCCAAAGGTAACACACGCCATACTATTCCTTTTTTATGTAAACAATTGTTGCTAAATTATGGCATTAAATGCTCATTTAGGTGCGACTACTGATATATTTGGTATTTCAAATATAGTGTTTCAAGTACAGTATTTCAAATGCTGCCTCCAGACAGGATCCCTTAATGCAAAAACACAGTGCCACGGAGTTGGTCTTGAAGCTCTGAGACCCAATTTTCACTGTGTTTACTTATAACATCAAGATTGCATTTCATAGCCTACAATCCAAACTGCCATGTTTCTTGTATTTTTTTGAAAAACATCCAAAGACATTATTTTCCTTTTTTATTTTATCTATATAACCCATACATATAACTCCAATTGTTCAAATTTCCTCTCAAAACATTCACTTCATGTTAGATTCATTTGGACCCTTGCTTAAAGCCTAGATTCTATAGTTTTTTAAAACTTGTGAGATCCAGACTTCTTAAAGAATGGATTACCTTGAACAGCTTGGATTCTAGTTCTACACGATGTCAGTTTGTATATTCATAATTAAAAAAAACCCCAATATCTTTGCTTCTGTCAGGGCTTGTTGGTCTTTCGCCAGTAATTGGATATCCAGTTAGTGATTTATTTATCACATTCTTTCTGAGTCTTTTCTTTTATTCTAGCACTCTTTTGGCTTTTCTCTCTCTCTCTTTCTCTTTTTTTTTCTTGTAATATTTTCACTCAGAAATTCACAGCATTAACGTGTTCATGTAAAATTATTTGGTAAATGTCAATATTCAGGCAACTAGGTCACAGTTAAATTGTCAAGGATTTGCACAGTTGAAACTTCACATATAACACTGAAATACCTCAGCCTTAACCTCTGTCTCATCTTTTTAAGCAATAAGGTCTTTACATTATAGAGAGTTTGTAAAGTGTACAGAAATGACAAGTAGTTATGTATTTGCTCTTTCTCTTAATATACATAGAGAACAATACAGTGATTATTTAAGCAGTCTTCAAAATAAAGCCTAGTGAAAACTTTCTAAGAAACTAATAAAAATAATCAATAATATATCTTATTTATCAATCTAGAGGAGCCACAGTGTTTTGTCAGGATTTTACATTGATATTTTGTGTTAATTTAAAAAACAAAAAAATCTGTCCATAAATCCTCATAGATTTTATGTGCAAAAGTAAAAACAATTTTTGAAAAAATCTAGAGGATATAAATGTCTTTAGAATGTTTTGGGTTAGAAGGGAACCTTATGGGTCATCTAGTCAAACCCCCCTGCAGAAGGAGGGACATCTTTAACTAGTTCAAATTACTCAGGACCATATCCAACCTGACCTTGAATGTTTCCACGGATGGGGTTTCCACTACCTCCCTGGGCAATAGGTTCCAGTGTTTCACCACCCTCATTGTAAAGTATATCTATCTTATATTCAGTCTAAATCTGCCCTCCCTTATTTTAAAACAATTACTCGTCATCCTATCACTGCACTCCCATATGAAAAATTTCATAACTCTAATTTTCTAATTTTCTAATTAATAAAATTTACTGGTGAATTAATCTCTTGCAGTAGCTCAAAATTTTTGAAAATATAAATGTTTTGTCAGATGGAAACACTACTTCAGATTTATTGTTTCTAGTTTCCAGTTTCATTTGCAGTACCTTTTCAGGCAAATGTAGGGTAAAGAGAGAAATTGGAAAGAGGGCACCAAAATGTAACTAAAAAAGAAAAAGAACTGAAAATTGAACTACGATCCTTACCTGCTAGGACAGAAGAAATGCTTTTATCCATTCAACAGTTCTGTGGTAATAGTGCAGGGTTTGTACTACATGTTTAAGTGGACAAACTGAACAATTGTGTTCTGTAAGATACCATTTTATTTTCAATACAAAATCCTCCTGTGCAACCTACTTTAGACATGTAAGTCTCCTAGTGATTATCCTCCAAACAATTTTGGAATGGATAACTAGATTGACATTTTGTTTTATTATCCCTGTTAAAATGTAAGCTTGTGGTATATTATTGTAATAAATTTTAGCAATAAATGAAATAATGCACTGGGTTTCCCACAAAGAAAAAACTCTTTTTTGGTGGTAATTTACATCATAAACATTAAAAACCTACACCATTTCAGCTTGTAACAATAATAATAATGGCAATATAAATTATGAGATTATAATGTTTTTATCAAATATTTTACATGCTAATAACTGAAAAGGGTATGAATTAGCATACTCTAAAGTGTTATTTGTATCCTGGTTTCCACTGAGCACTGTCTTAGAATACAAAGACAAAGCTTCATTATTTAGTGAGTTAAGCCACCCTTAGGTCCCAGAAGCAGATACTTCTGTGTGTCTTTTCTGGGTATCCTTGAAATTGCCTATCAGGTTTGTACCTGATCTGAAGTTTACCAATATGACTTGTCTTCTGTAGCATGATTGTAGCAGTCTTTTCCAAACAAGTTAAAAACTTTGAAAGACTCATCACCTGCTGTTTCATTTTCTCATCTCAACCCGCTATTTTACTTGGTTTTGTATGTGTTTTGCTGTAGGTAAAATACCTCAGGGTGTAGTATAGAAGCAGCATCGTTTGTGAAAATTCTTGTGGTTTTGGAAATGAGTCCCATATATCTGAAATTATTCTTGAGGACTTTCTTCATTAAAATGTTTATCATAAAATGCTGTGTGTAAAATTACAAATGTCTCATGGACATAACTTTTTTACTTTGACCTGATTGACTTTCTTCTGAAAGTATGCATCTGCACTTTCTCACAAAATAGTTCTGTACATGGAGCGAGTGCTTCTCCCTCTATCCAACAGCTCCCCAGGTATCCAGGACACTCACCTGAACGCAGCTGACTCAAAATATGGTTCTTCCCTGACTAGGTTTTTGGGCAAGTTTCTTCTAACCCTTGGAGGTTTGGGGGCAAATTTCTTCTAACTTCCTGCTTTTCGAGTTGTTCCACTTTAATTGAAATCAAGGATTCATAGGGCTAGAGCAAGCAAGAGGGAGCAACTGCATGGTGTAACATGGTAAGATCAGTGTGCTTAGAAAAGTGAAGCTCTGATTTCTTGTCCAAATTTCTGATCTTGTCTGATCTTTAGGTTCACTGATAAATTATCCACTTCTGAAAGCTTTAGTCTTTGTGTTATATCTATAGCTCTAGATTTTAAAAAACCCAGCATTCAGGGTATGATTAAACTCTTCAGCATTACACGGCAGGTAAATTAAAGACACAAGCTTATTAAGTTAAGGTTTCTGTAAGGGTGCCTTTATTTATATCACAGAAAATGAACAAGTCTAACAAAAATATTGCCTTACCTACATTTCAGTGTATAAATTTTCTTGTCAGTCATCAGTTTTCATTGGATTGGGACAATCCCTTCCAGGATAACTGAAAATCTTGAGATCATATACTTTTAGTAAACCAGAGAATTCCTCATTCTCTATATACTTTCTTTAATTTTCATTGGTTATAAAACCACATTATATACTTTTTCTTCTCTCACATCTGTGAAAACAAAGACTCATGATCTATTTCCTTCTACCTATCAGATGGAATATGCAAATTCAGTATACTTTTCAAGCAGCTTCTCTTCATTCTTACCATACACCATCCCATAAATTTCTTTTCAGAGAACAGCAAAATATTCTTTACTTCTAGTTAATTTTGAAAATATATTTCATGTGCAATAAGTAATATTTTCTACTGTTTTCTGGTTTGGATGTATGCATGCTAGTAGCCTTTTCAGCAAAAGTCCACATATCTTTCCTGATAAAGGAGATTACACTGAGTGACACTTCTAGGATCAAACACTCTCCACAATTATATTCCAAATACTATTTACAAAAAACCCCACAACCTCTAGATTTTTCTTGTCCTCAAAATTAGCAATCACATTTTAAAATTTAAAACTTTATAAGTGTGTCCTTTCACAGATGCAGAGGGAGGACATATCTTTTGAAATAAATGCTTAAGTTCTGATACACTCACATAAAAACTGGGGTAGAATAATAAGTTTTCCTTGTAGTATACTCTGTTCCATTGGGTCTAGATTTTTGCATTCTTTATCTTCAGGGATCAACAAAATTAAAGTATCACTAAAATAAATCAGCATAGTTCTCCCTCTCCATTTCTATATCTTTTTAACTTTAAAGATGAGGCCTGGGGAGGTTGGCAGTGTCACTGTGCAATCTACCTTGCAAAATCTGTATTGTGATATATGACACATAAGGAAGTAGGCAGCCAAAGACACAGAAAAAGGCTGGGAAATTACTTTCTATATTGAACTGTGCTATGCAGTGAACACTGATTTTCTGTTATATCCTGCAGCTATCTTGTCATAATAATTTTTTTTAAGTTCTTTCCTTTTGTTTCTAGATTTTCAAGACTTAGCAGCCTGTCTGAAAGAAATAAAAGGTAACTCTGGAAATTCCTTGGTACAATATGAATACCAATTAATTTCCTGATGTATTTTTAGTCTTGTTCCATTAAATATGTAAAATGATGAGTCGTTAGTATTGGTGAGGGGGGAAGCAGAATATAATTAATAGATGAAAGAATGCCCCTTCAAAATGTAGCTGCTATAAGTACACTTGGCTGATCAAGATATTTCTAATTCCAGCCCTCATATCTATATTTTAGATTGACTATACCTTTGGGCCTCTGAAGTGAGCTTCATTTACTAAAACGTCATGGGAAGTCATGTTTACTGTCTCAGCAGGTATCTGCACTAAGCCTAATACTGAAAGCCAAGAGGAAACAGAGGCCAGTTTATGTTATTAGAGGCACACTGCAGCTTCCCAACAGCTGTGCACAGCAGGAAAAAAAAACAAACAAAAGGAAAAAAGACTAGCACATACATCAGATTCTGTCAAGCTTTAAATGTTTCAACTTTAAAGATGTCAACCTAAGTCCTTCAGTTTTCCCAAATACGTGAGAATGGCATAAGCAATCACTTCTGTGGAAGAAAATGTGACCAACCTAACTATGTAAGAAACTGTCTGTGAGCTTTTGTGTAGGCAGTAAGCATTTCAGCTTTATCCCTGAGACTCGTATCAGTTCTTTTTAACCACACACAGAAGGATTTCTGTATTAAAACTGACTACAGTAATGAAATATTTGTTTATTCAATTTCAGAAAGGATACTTATCTCTCTAAGGCTGCAAAGCAAAATATTATGCTAGCATATTTCATATATGTAGACAGCAGCAAGGCAACCCTAGACAGTCTGCTCTCTTTTTGTCACATAATATTCTTAGCGCCTAATAACACTGTGATAAAGGGGCTGTACTGTATCTGTGTAGCCATGTTTATTGCCATATGGTAGTTCCCAAATTACATTGCACTATAATGTGTAGAGACTGGCCAAAATGATCTGGCTGGATCCCAGTATCAAGCATTTGCTGACAGGACTGGTCCATGCTAATGTTTACAATACAGCTGGTAATACAGCATTTTCATCAAGCTACCTTTACTGTCAGTTATTATTTTCTACAGTTATAAAAGGACATTTCTTGTTTGCCTTTGTTGTTAATTATTACATTTCCCCAAGACACATCACCCATGTTTCCACTAATAATACCTTCCCTGGGGTATAACATTAACTAATTAATCCATTAACTAATTAATCAAAATACTTCACAAAGTTCATTCAGGGTGTCCTATTAAGAGTGTCAGTCACATTAGTTACTTTAACCCTTTGACTTCTGGGTTTGTTGCTAGTATTTCTGGAAGAAGTAGCATACATAATTTTTTGAACCTGAGCCTTATAAGATTGAGTGGAATAAGCCTGAAAAACCTGCTAGACTTGGACCAGCACTCCAAATGATGTCTGTATTTATTATGCTGATCTAAAATATACGGTGTGCCTCACCTCATTTTTTCTGACCATTTCATAGACTTTACTGAGTCTTTTGTGACATGTTTGCTACTATTTGCTTTATCTTTATTTAAAAAAAACCTAGTGCAATCCTAAACTGATGTAATAATTTTGATCAGCCCAGTCAAACAGTCCTGGTATGTTGATATGTTCACATTGCAGATTTTAGTGTTATGTAAAGGCATCTAAGCAAAGTCTAAATAAATTATCTCATATACTAAAAGTAGCTTTCTTGCAGAGTTGAAGGTGGTCTCATAGGCTAACATGACTTCTTGGAAAAAATGGATGAGTTCACATTAATTCTTTGATATGTAGACAGTAATATTACAGAGCCATCAAGTGATGTTGACATAACATATCTGTGCTCACAATAAACCCTAAAGCTGTGGGAGTAAGACATATCTAAATCTGCAAAAAAGAAGTTGTATTTTGGAATTATTGGATTGTACACAGAAAACTGTAATTGCATCGCTTCATACTCTATTGTATCCTGTTGTCCCACAGTGGATTAGCACTAATATAATTCACAGAATGTTTCCAGAGTGAAATACATTGGAAAAGTCAGAAGGCTTATACTAGTTCTTGAATTCATGAGGGAATCTTAGTCTGCTATTATACATAGCACTCCATGAGCTTTTGTTTCTTAAGACTAAAACTGTAAAACATTCTGTGAAATAGAAAGATGTTGAGATTTTATAGATGTTGAAACATATTTAATATTGTTCATGATGTACTATTATGTCTAATCTAGAGCTGTGGGAATAAGTGATTTTTTAGCTGAACTTAAAAGTTCATAGAAAAGCACGAGACAATCCTCTATACTCCTTGCAGTTCTGGAAATTCAAAAAAATTACAACACTCTGCATGAAAGATTTATGCCGGTTTCAATAAATTTTAGTTTTTCTTGGCATCATCTATTTATTTTTAAAATGATATTTAGCAACATTTCTAGGTGAATATATCAAAAGAAAAATAGAACCAAATATTGTGAAATTAAAGATTGTTTCTTTGTAAAAATGCTTCCTTATATTTTTGAGGGTAAAACTATTAACCAAACACAATTTAAATTCATAAAAGTTTTCTAAGTTCTGCCAAGAATATTTATTTTCACACAAAATACTTCCTACAAATATATGGTGTTATAAAATACTTACAATCCTGACTAAATCTTCTTATTTTTTAAGTCCCATGCACAAAATGAAGCCCTTGGCTTCAGAAAGGCTTTTATTAGATTAAATACTTCTTTTCAGTTAAATCAATGAAAAACTGTGAAAAGTCCTGTTTTGTTGGCAAGTTTTTTTTTTTTCAACTATGTACTATCATGAACATTACTCTCCAGATCCCCTGCTTTGTTTATATATCCTCTAAGTCTATGCATCCTTTTGACTATCTCTGACAGAAGCACCTGTTTCCATCCCTAGGATCCTCTACAACCTTCCTTTGGGCCTAGTTCATTACACGTGAGTGTTAGAGATAATGTGTATCTTTCTAAAAGATATCGAAAAAGAAGACTCCTAGCCAGCTATGATATGGTGCAGCTGTGACCTTGGGTCAGAATGCTGGGAAAAAGCTGTATTTAAGCTGAGGCACACAACCCTGGTTCTTGCCTGAGCTGTAGTGCCTGGCTATGCATCTCACTGATCCTTATTGACCTGGTGACTCGAATTCCTGCACTGACCCTCCATCTGTCTCATCACCATGGACTTGCCTAGCTGCTAGACTGTTGTCTGATTGGGTTACTGTCATGGGGCTTGCTGTGCTTGCCTTGTACAAGGTGCATATACTTTGTTGGCCAGGTCACTGCCCTGTTGACTTGCTGCTGCTGCCCATGGCTCCCTGCCCTCATTCCCTGACAGAGCAAACCACTTCAGTCTCTCCCTTACGGTGGGGTTCACTAAATAAGACCTGACTGCTATTCTATTCCCTTAATGTGGCTGTATCAAAAGACACAGTACTTTCTGTAAAAAGTAGCCAAAAAAAAAAAAAATTACAAATAAATTTCTATTTAGGAGCAGAGAGAGCTCTAGAAAGCTACCTCAATGACTAACCCTCCCATGCTGATTAAGACACCCTTTGCAGGATTGAGAGAGTTACTGTAAAGAGCCTGTAGGTTACAACCCTTGCAGATGCGTGTTGCCAAGGAGAATTGAAACACTGGCAGAAAATTACTTGGCATAATGAAAACATCACTTGATTATCATTCATTCGATAATATTATTTTCATTAAGTAAGTGGAGATTTCAAGAGCTTTCATTCCTTAGTCTCTAAGAAAAGAACACTGAAAAGCTGACCCTCAGCATGAATGTAAGCTAATAAAAGCTTTATCAAATTGGAGGTAGGCAGTGGTATCTACCAAGGTGGTGTTTGTCACTGCTTGAATTGATCTTTCTGTGAAGGCTGAAACCCAATTCAGATGTGATTGCAAAATCTGACTTTTGGTAATGTCCTATTTTATTGACAAAAGGTGATAGGGTCAACCAATTTTCATAATAATCTGCTTGAAGACATCCTTAACCACTCTATCATTTACAGTTATTTTGCTATACAGCCTATGAAAATATTACTAGGCTTAAAGTAAGCAATATGAATGGGAAAGATGGCAAGTATTTTCTTTTCTTTTTTTTTTTAATAGCTATTTTAAGAAGAAAATCTACCGTTAATGAGTGGAAAAAGGATAAGCAACTTAGGGTTTTTTTCTCTGTCCATTAGTCTATTCTAGCTTTGAAATAGTGCTTCCTTTAAAAGCTTCCTTTCTTATTGAAACCTTTCACAAATGAAATAAATGGAAAATGAAAATAAAAAAAGATAAAATGCAAAGCAAGGAAGTGTTTTTCAAAAGCAGATACATTTGAAGTGCTCCATTTTTGTAGAAGTCAGTAAGGGCTAGTGACAATGAGTGATAAGTGGTTGTCAGAAGACTTGGTTCTGGTTTTGCTTTGCTACTTACGATTACAGTTTCATTGGCTTTGTTCTTTTTTCTGATTTTGGATTATCCTAGTTCAAGTCATAAGTTTCCTTGATTTGTTATTATTAGTAATTGGTGAATGAAACATTTGAATGGACGAATTATTGTGTATCAATTGTTTCTGAACTGGTCACTAACAGTTATTTGTAATTTTCTCTCTGTGTTGTATGAATGGTTACCTATGCCACATGGCAGTGCTTTTGGTCCTTGATGGGGTGAAATTAGCTTTCTGAAATACTGTGTCTGAAAAAAAATCCTGCAGTTTGGTTTATTGTCATATTGTCTATCATCAGTAGATTTTTCTCAGAGCATAGCGTGTGACAGGGGTAATATACAGGCCCAAGACATTGCTAGATGTTTGAAACAATTTGGTGACTTCCCTTAGCCCAAGATACAGAAAATGTCTGATGAAACCCCCTCCTCCCTACCTTCTCTCTCCTCTCTCCGTCTAGTTGCAGGCAGTGACTTTGGAAGGAACAGACGGACCCAGACTATTCATACATGGCTCTGTGGCTGGTGTCACCATAACAGATATGGTTTTTTTTGAAAATGGAATGGCCTACACAGCACCAGGCTTATAGGCATCAAATGGGAGCCACCTTTCTTAAAGGTGAATGAGATTCTTTGCTCAGGAGCTTGCAGGGCTCACTGATAGGGCTTTTAAACTAGATGTGAAAGGGGAGGGGGATAGTATCAGGCTTGCCTATGACAAACTGCAGGAGGACACATTACAGTTAGACAGATGGGGTGCTAGTATGGGCCCTCCATCTGTTGCCCCAGGGCATTGTGGGGATGTTGCAGCACAGTTAAAGTCTTGCAAAGATGAGATGGGGGCTCCTAAGGTAGTAGGACCCAACAAGGAAATTTCCATGAAACACCTTAAGGGAAATATAGGGTGTTCCACTAAGAAGGTGATGCAGTCAACAGCTCAGATAAGTGCCTCTACGCAGATGCATGCAGCTTGGGCAACAAACAGGAGGTACTGGAAGCTACTGTGCTGTTAGAAAGCCATGACCTGATTGCTGTTATTGAAACTTGATGGGACAAATCTTGTCACTGGTGTGTGGCTATGAATGGCCACAGGCAGTATGGAAATGATAGGCCAGGAAGGAGGGGCAGAGACATCACCTTCTATATAAGGAAACTGGTAGAGTATGAAGAGCTGTCCCTGAAGAACAGCCATGAACAGGTCAAAAGCTTATGGGTGAGAATAAGAGAACAAGGCAACAAAGGGAACCTTGTAATTAGTGTCTACTACAGACCACCTGATTAAGGGGAGCTTACTGATGAAACCTTCTTCTTTCAGCTGCAGGAGACTTCATGCTTGCAAGCTCTTGTGCTACTGGTGACTGGAAGAAGGGCATCATTGTTCCTATCTTTGAAAAAGGTAGAAAGGAGGACCTCGGGAACCAGGTCGGTAGAACTACTAGCTCAGCAGACCTGTCAGCCTCACCTCTGTACCTGGGACATATTGTTCTAGAAGCAATTCTAAAGCACATGGCAGACAGGGAGGTGACTCGAGACAGCTAACAAGGCTTCACCAAGGGCAAGTCCTGCCTGAACAACCAGGTGGTTTTCTACGATGGAGTAACCACTTCAGTGGACAAGGGAGAAGCAATGGATGTAATCTATCTGGACTTCCATAAAGCCTTTGATTCAGTCCCCTACAACTACCTTCTCTCTAAATTGGGGGGATACAGATTTAATGAGTGGACTGTTTGGTGGGTAAGGAATTGGTTGGATGGTTGCAAATAGAGAGTGGTGGTCAATAGCTCGATGTTCAGGTAGAGATCATGCAGAGATACATGGACAACATGGATAAGTGGGCCTCTGTCACCCTCATGAGGTTCAAAAATGCCAAATGCAAGGTCCTGCACCTGGGTTGTGGCAGCCTGCAGTTTCAATACTGGCTGGGAGATGATGTGATTGAAAGCAGCTCCGTGGAGAAGGACTTGTGGTGTCTGATTGTTGAGAAGCTCAGCAATGTGCACTCAAAGCCCAGAAGGCCACCTATGGGCTGCATGAGAAGAAGCATTGCCAGCAGGTCAAGGAAAGTGATTCTCCCTCTCTACTCCTTGCTTATGAGACTCTATCTGGAGTATTGTGTCCAGTTCTGGAATCCCCAACAGAAGGATATGAAATTGTTGGAGTGAATCCAGAGGAGGGCTACGAAGATGATCTGAGTGCTGGAGCACCCCTGCTATGAGGACAGGCTGAGAGAGTTGAGGTTGTTCATCCTGGAGAAGAAAAGTCTCCAAGAGGACCTCATAGCAGCCTCGCAGCACCTGAAGGGGGCCTACAAGAAAGCTGGGGAGGGACAATTTACAAGAGCATATATCAATAGGACGAGGGGAAATGGCTTTAAACTGGAAGGGGGAAGACTTAGATTAGACATTAGGAAGAAATTCTTCAAAATAAAGGTGGTGAAACTCTGGCGCTGGTTGCCCAGGAAAGCCATGGATGCCCTCTCCTTGGAAGTGTTCAAGGCCAGGTTGGATGGGGCTGTTGGAACTTTGAGGTCCCTTCCAACCCAAACCACTCTATACTTCTATACTTTTATGAAACTCATAAGTAGACTTAACAGCTGCATTGTAATAATTCATTCAGTTTTCTTTTGCCGTGTTAAAACCCACCAATTTGCACAAGCATATTTCTGATAGGAAAGGTGAAGGTAGATGTGTGGTTTTTTGATCTGGTTTTTTTTTTTTTTTTTTTTT
>VWPV01023446.1:79916-109749 GCA_013389885.1 Geococcyx californianus
TCTTTCTTGTAAACAGTAGATCACTTTTATATATCCACCGAAGAAGGGCATGGATTGAATACTCTGCTCTTTACTTAGTGTCATGCTGTCACCCAGCTACTCTCTATTCTTAACAGCATAAATGTGCACAGTGATCTTTGTCTCATACTGAATGTGTTAGTGCCAGGTCTCTTCTTTTGGCTTTTAGAGAACTGCTCCGTTAGGTATTCCAAACTAAATAGAACTGAAAGGTCATCTATTCTGTCAGTGCTTAGTTGTGTTCAGGCAATCAACAGAATTAGCAGATGCATCCTCGGTCCTCAGTGTCCTCCAGGCTACAGGGCCCCATTGAAATCTTGTGGTGGCATCACTTCACTCTATGACTTCTGTCTTCCACTGCTTCTGCTTATTGTTTACTTTAGCATCTTTTGCCTAAATAGTAGCCCTCCTCCTTCCTTTTTCCTTTACTCGCTTTTTTCATATGCTGTCTTGCATATTTGTGTCTACATAAATCTTCTCCACAGTTTTGGGGGGGGGGGTTAGGGTTGAATAGTATCCTACTCTCTTCAATGCTTGCAAGAACAACCCCAGCAACTATAAGCCAAATTAGCTTGTAAGTTTTGTTTGCAGGCATGTTTTGCAATTCTTCTTTTACTGCATTACCCTGGTCCAGTACAACTCCTTCAATAAACGGGTCACGAGAACTCCAGGGATTATTCTGCAGAAAAGGAAACTGGCTCTGTTCCAGAGTTAAAACTGCTTTATTCCTGCTGAGGACATAGGCATCTATTTTTAATTACCAGTTCTGTGATTACTCCTTCAATAACTCTCCTTCCAAACAGTTATTTCATTAATGCGTTAGCCAATTCAGCTACTTAAAAAACCTAACACACCCAAAAATGTTTGTTTTAATTAATTATAAAGGGTAAACCCAGGAAAACAAGCAAATATTAATAAAAGAAGGCAGTTTTTAAAAGGGCAAGGAGGAGATTAATACATGTATGTACTATTGTACAGGGAGAAGCACTTTAAATAGGGCTGTGTGCAGAGTCAGACACAAAGGAATATTCATTCTTGAACATCTTTCTCAATAAATCTATCTAATCTATTTATTTATCCTCAGATCATGAACATTTGGATCAGAATTCTGCCAGCTGAGTTAATAATTCTTATCTGAAAGTAATTATGTTGGTCCATAAGTTTTCACCACTGTATTGTTCCACATCG
This sequence comes from Geococcyx californianus, assembly GCA_013389885.1. Lineage (NCBI taxonomy): Eukaryota > Metazoa > Chordata > Aves > Cuculiformes > Neomorphidae > Geococcyx > Geococcyx californianus. Next base: position 81,123 of record VWPV01023446.1, read on the forward strand.
TATCAAGCTGTGTGATGTCTCATCACATTAGCATAAAATGCATTGTGGTGGTGCACAGCATGGTGTCGTGGCAGACTAGAAATGATGCAACATTCCTAACAGTGGTGAGCTAGTAAGTGTCACTGATATTTAGAAACTTGTGCATACTACAGTTTGATTACTCTCTTAAGGGTTTATTTTTTAATCCTTTCCTTTACACTTAAAGGCCTTGAACTGGATGCTAACTTTTATGACCATGATTTGATAATCAGGAGAATCACTGTTAGAATTCCAAAAGATTTCAAACCTACCTTTTAGTTGCAGAGATATGTCAGTTCTGAATTTATTGACCATCTGTCAGACTTCACTCACTACAAGCTAGCTGTCATTGTTTGTTATTTGTTATATTTCCATAATGACTCACTGCAGGGAGCTACCAATATCTCTATCACAGTCATCAATGAGGTCACTGTCTATCCACAAGCATCTCAGCCTATAATTATTTCTAGTCATTATTAGGTAGTGTGCTAGATGGAAATAATGTGTTTATATATATTTACCCTTAATAAAAATATTCATTTGTTGCGAACATTGTTTTCAATTGTATTTTTCAATTCTATTTGAGACACCTCTTAAACCATGCAAAATCATCTTCTCATGAGTCGTAAAAAACTGTCACAACTAAGCTCCAGTACTCTTATTTTTTCTGTCTTGAAATATCTGCTTTATTCTATACCCATATTTTGTATATGAATATTTCTTTTGTGCTTATGATGAACAGAAGTTTGACATTATCTAATTATTAATACTGCTGCTGTTGTAGTATTAAGATAGTGGTCTTAGCCACCTTCCAGAATGGGAATCAAGCAAGAAAAGACAGGATGATATGTTTTCATGCCTTGAAAGAACTGTGAAATTTCACTAATAATGTTTTTTACAACAGTAGTTCCCTAGGAACACCATGAAGAATAAAAATCCTTTTCACAGTGGATTCATTAGTATACAAGAAGATATAATTCCCACCCTGATGAGTTCGAGTCAAAAGAGTCAATCTCTATTGTGTTATGAACCAAACAGAAGGATAAAATATTTCAGTAGAATTAGAGAAGAAGAATTTTCTTGTCATTCAAGTACATAGGAAGAGGAATATCAGGGCTTATGTCCAACAGATTATTTTGAGCTGTGCAAAATACGTCTTCTGAACTGATAGATTTATTTCAGGTACTTTTTGTAGAGGCTAAGACAAAATCGTCCAGATTCAGAAAGTAGAAGGAACAATGTGAGTTTCTGTTCTTCTCCCTACTGAATACACTTTTCATCTGGTGGCACAGAAAAGAACGGACTCATCCAACATAAGGGAACAGTCAGGTTCAAATACTTTCAGTTTGGAAGTGATTCAGCACAATCCTCCTACAGGAGAATGACAAAAAGAACTTGTAAGGTATGTCAAGTCTTCTTTTGTCACTTTGGTTTTATATAAATTATTAGAAAAATTGGGAAAAACTGCAAATAATTTTATGTCTGCCTTAAATTCCATTCTTGATGGGCTCACCCAAGAATTGCCAATCTACACTTTTATTTGGACCATCAAGTCTATATTCTATATTCCTAAAATAATTTCTGAGGATAAATATATCAACTTTTGTGATGTACTAAAATACTACAATGGCATAGGCTATACTCATAAATGATAATTGATGACATGAAGTAATGTTTTAATGTTTTGTGTCAAACTGATAGTTTTTCATGAATATTCTAATCATTTATTAGTCAGTAGAAAATGTTACCAAACAAAATTAAATTAATGCAAGATTTTGCCAGGTAAATTTTTTAGTTCTTAATAACAAAAATTGTTTTTCAACTGCTTCCTTTTATGATGACCGTTATCTTCTGATCTAATATATTCTTTTAATCAGAATACCTAATTTTTAGACTAATTAGCCTTTCATTTAAGATACGATAATCAATTTCCTTTCTTTTCTAAAGTCAAATCACAGGTCCACACTGAAATCCAGATAATTTTATTGCAGTTACAATTTCTTTTCTCATCACAGGTCTGTCAGTTTGCCCTCTGAAACAAATTCAATGCACAGAATAAACTGTTTACCCAAGGACACCAGTGAGGTATAGTCCGTGGTAAGAAACAGGATACAGCAAGATTTCTGGGAAGAACTGAAAAAGAGATCATAGTCTTTTGCTTACAGACAATTCAGAGATGAAGATGAATCTGGAGAAATAGGACACTTCCTCTGATGTGTGGCAGGAAAAGGGTTGGAAGAGCAGCAAAAACCATTTTCAGGGCTGAATTCATAAGAAAAGGGGGAGTGAAAGCCAAGACCAGTCTTACGTGTCGATTAGTCAGTGCTGAAGAGCGAGGAATAGAGAGACCAAAGGGAAAGTTGTTCAGGTGATAAGGAACTAAGAAGGTACTGGCAACAACCAAGTCTGTTGTGGGGAGATGATCATCGTGGAAAGTGTCTGAGGAAGTCCTGCTGCAAAAGTCTCCAGAGAAAGGGCTAAGAGGTTAGTGGAGTTAATCAAATGTAGGTACAGTTAATGAAAGATTAGCTGTAACATCTGTGCAACGTTGCACCTGGGACTTCTTAAAACAGATGCCTCATGGGACAAATGGATTTTGTGCTGATATTTTGAAGGATATATTTTTTTAATGTTAGAGGTAAAGTTCTACACAGAAGTGACTCTAAGGTTGGAAAGAGTTATAGGGATGTGCTGGAAGTACTCTTGACAAAAGAAGGAGAGACATGAAAAAAAGTGTAAGAGGATGTGGTGAGTTGAGAACTGTACCCGCAAACATCTAAACACCTAGAACTCATGAATTTGTTGATACTTTATGGCCAGGACTCATTATTTCAAGGCAAGTACAATACTACTTGATTGCTTCTACACATTGCTGGAAGAACAGTCAAGATTTTTCTTTCTTCCCTCAGTTTTTGGGAGGTAACTTTGGCAAATGAAAGGGATAGGGAAATTGTTCACTGCTATTCTCACAAAAGAGAAAAAGGGAACAGAGAAAACCTGGTGGAGATAACCTGTTCTCTCTCTCCTCTTTCTCTGAAATACTAGTTTGGAGAGATGGGTGAATATCTTCCAGAGGAGAAGTTAAAACAACAAACAGATAGAAATACGAGCTATATATTTCACTGCTCAGGTGGGAAAGAGACAAGGATTTGCATGGACATTGGTCATGCAGGAACAGAAATAGTGTGGGGAGACAGAGGAAGATACAGTCTCCTGGTTCCTCTCCACTGAATTGCCTGGGTGATGCTTTATAATATAATGCAATGAATCAAAGCTTGTTCAGTGAATGTTTAACTTTCCTTAACATACAAAATTTGGGAGAATAAGCACCACTGCAGCTTCCACATGTTCTGAAGGTAGCCCAGGGGTATTCTGAAAAAGCTAGTCAGGGAAAAATATACAATATAGCCAAAAGCAATCATTACTAACTGAGAAGGGGAAGCAGATTTCACTCTACTTTTTTAAACTCTATAGTTGATAATACTGTACTTTGACAGAAAACCCCCAAACGGCTTTAGCGGACTGTATATTCTCAACTTAATGAAAATAATTTTGGAAGATACGATATGTAATACTGAATCAGTCAAACACAAAGGCAAATCCCAATCTCATGAGCAACATCTTTTCTTAATTCTTTTTATTTCACAGTCTATTCACTAGCTAAAAGCCATTTGTTTAGCTTTATAATACCACAGAGTTATTGGGGTTTTTTTGCCCTAAAGAATAAAGAAGTTCTTATTTTATCAAAAGCTTTATTGTGTAGAGCTGTAGGAAACTTGTACAATCCCTTTCTTCACATTAGCTATTCTATTTTTATTTTCCTTTCAGTTTGGTATTGTTTTCCACCATACAGCTTTGTCTCATGCAGATTGTCATATTTGTCAGGGTTCCTTATTTGTTTGAAACTTTTCAAGCATAAGAGTTATTTTTCTACTTGCAGTTCTAAAAATATATCCCCAGAAGATATCACTTGTATGATGATAACATAGGTTGCAAGAAGAGACACAAATGAATAACAGAAAACAAAATAAATAAAACTGACATTTCTTTCAGATGCACAAATCAACTGTGAGTTCTTCCTTTACATGAGTTGCTGAATTTGAGTGGATCCAGTTATTTCTTATGTATTAGTCACTATCCTGCTTATATTTCTCTAAGGTTCTTCTAATTGCTGAAATATTTGAATGAAAGGAAAATATAGAACCTTTGACTGACCTGACCCACTGATCTGTCTGGAGCTATTAGTGGATTCAACGCTTATGTGAGCAATTGGTTTCAGGAAAAAGTACTGTAAAACACAGTTTCACTCTGACTAGAATTCCTTTCATTGCTTTACTAATATCATTTACTGCAGTCTAATTTTATGTTATCAGATTATTTAGGGTAGGGTGTTTTTTTAATTATTATGCATTTCTGCAATTCCTAGCACGGGGGAACCTGAAATTGGGACTTGTAGTTCTACTGTTAGACAAATAATAACAATACTTAACAGCCTTTTGTCTCTGAGGCATTAAGACTACAAATTGAGCTGCATTAATAACTAATCAGTGTTTCCAGCATCTTCCCAGTGGACAAGTCAAGTAAAAGGTATTTTTCTTTGTTTTTTTCTATTTATCCTCCTAAAAGACAAATATTTTGTTGCATTAGATCTCTTAATATTTTTTTTAGAAAAAAATGTAAATTGTTATTTAAAATTTGAGATCACATTTAACTTGAAAAAAATCCATCTATGGGAACTTCTGATATTTTTTCTCTCTAAAGTGAGAAATCCATTGTTAACACTAATTATATTATTCTCATGACTATAATGAAACAATGAGTTATAAATGTTTTGTATGGCAGTGTCCATAAATGGAAACAGAGGAAGTTATACCTTTGCCTATACCCAGTCATTACAAGGTCCGTACAATTTTAAACATGTAGCTTTTCTTGTAAATGTTCTGCATTCCAGCAGGCTATCTACCTTTTGAGGTTTGAGGCAATAAGAAAATAGTTAAAGAAAAGTATAAAAAAATCAACATTGATTTAATTTGACAAAGAGAATATAAAAGCAGAATGGAATTTGAGAAGATGCTAACGGATCTGAATTTGAAAGTATTTACTTTTGATAAATTTCTTTTTAAAATCATTTCAGTCCACTATCTTCTTGATCATAGCATGAGGGGTGTTTTCCCAGATTTTATTATTTATGAATTTAGAAGAAAAAACCTGTGGAGTGCTCCTAATAGGATTTTATTTTAAAAAAAAAATAAAAAAAAATAAATGTTATTTTGAAGTGAAAGAAACTTTTTCTGCCTTGGATGAATTGCAAGTTTCTTGTGCTCAGCCTCTTTTTTTCCTATATCTTTCCTGCTCTGGAAATTTGTTCTCAAAACTATGTTGCTCATCTTAACAGCTACCGTTCACATACTAAAGCAATATAGTCTTTGAAGATCACTTTAGATTAAAGGTGTCTCAAAAATAAATAAGAGGCACTTAAGAAAAATGAAGAGTTTATTTAAAGAGATGGATAGTTCTTGCTGAGAGGGCAGAAACTTCCTGGAGGGCAACAGTATTTTAGCTGAGGTTTTCTGTATTTGAGATAAACTTAACTCATGTATGGTCAGCAAACAAATGGCTAATAAAATATTTTTTCATTTAAGCACTAATTTCTACTCTACCCTTGAACTTCTCTCAGGAGAAAATTGAACTCTCTCCAAGCTGCAGATCTACTGTCATTTGGAAAGAGCAACAATATTTTTTTTTCCACTTCTTTCCTACATGCTTTTTTAAATAATACATAAAGTAATATCTGACTTTTACTATCTGCCTGATGTCGTTATCAATTTTCCTCAAACAAATAGATACGGTAGGTAAAGAGAGCTTTTTAAAAACATTCAGTGCTGCATTAAATAACAGTGGTGAAAGTCTCCTCAATTTCAATGGTCAGATATTCAAACAAATTATGATTGTTTTAGAAATTATTGTTCTTATTACTTATATGAACCTCCACTTTTGATTTCTTATTATATATTATTTCTTTTTTCTAGAATTCATAAGTTCTTCTGTTCTTCCTTTGGGGACGCCAGTGTATAGATTTGTAGTGTCATACTGATATAGAAGCTCTCATCCCATTGATCAGGGTACATCATAGAGACGCAGGGAACATCAGTTTGAACTGCCTAATACTAGAGTAGGATTATGAACCAGAATTTCCCACCTACTGTGGTATTCAAGCTACTGGGCTATAACAGCATCTGCAGACACAAATTGATCTTCTTTAAATAAAATTTGAAACAGTTCATGAGCTGTCTGCTTTTCTAAATGTTTATGTCTTCTGGGAATACAGATTGAGTTGGGTCTCTAATAGAAATGAAGTAATTGTAATGGGACTTAAGCAGGAAATCCCAGAACAGGACGGTTCTGATATGTGCAGAAAAAAACCTGAGAGCTCAGATAGATTTTCATTCAAACAGAAGAATATTTAATAGGATGATCAGTAGCAGAATAGGAGTTTTGGATTGAAATCTTAATCTTTACTGAAGTATTGTTTTTGTTCAGCTTTGCGATAGTCTCTCTCCTCCTTTTTCTCTGCTTCCAAATCCATTGAGATAATACTGATTTACTGCTGCTCTGGCTCATAGAGATGCACTAAGAGTCTAATCCAGGAAATCAGTAGGATTTTTGCCACTATGAATCAGTATAGCTCACATTGCATAAAATGAGCAGACATAAAGTGCATTTCAGGACATGATACCACCCTGTACTGTCTCCAGTGGTGGTGCACTGAATTCCTCTGAAGAAGGCAATTAGAGCTGTGTTTTCAAATTGTGGGGCAGAAATGTTTCAACTGGAAAATGCCATTTCTCTTTGTTTTTGTTGTTGAGTCACCATGACTATTGGTCTCTGGGAAGGCCACATCCTTGCCAGAGTTATTCTTATTGAAACTATAACAACTACGTCTATGAATTTGTTTGCCATTTGAATGTCTGTCTTTGAGAACCACCACCTTTTACATGGCTTGTAGATTTTTACGGTGCTTATTTCTCAGGTGTGTCACGCTGCATAAACTGTACCCCAAAAAGACATATAGAAAGGAATCAGAAAGACAACCCAGTACAGTAAAAGGACAGATAATCAGTCAGAACTCACAAAATCAGGAGCAGATGCAGCCTAATTAAACTCAACAGTTGACAGGTGTTTACAGGAATGGCTTTACTATAAAAAAACATTTCTCCTTAGTGTTCCTTTTTTTTTGTTCTAAAGCTCTTTAAATTTTATATACTTCACTGAACCAAACTAGAAAAAAGTAGATAGGTAATTGGATATTAGTTAGCTATAATTGAATTAAAATTCAACTTGTTAGTTGTTTGTTTGATTTTAGAATCATGGTGTGCCGTACTTACTGAAGGGATGAGAGCTAAATGATACCACATAATTTTTTCATATCATTTGTTTCTGAACTCCTGGCAAAAGGCATCAACAATTAATATTGATTGATACATGATCTGCAGTTTGCTAGAAATGCTGAAATTCAACGTGTATGCTTCTTTCTAAGCAGCATGTGATGGAATTTGTCATTATCTCACTACCTGGACACTAGCTGTTAGCCAGAAACACAGCACATATGCCATCCTCTCTTTTCAAGCTGATGTTTGCCTGACTGGTGTTTCAGGAGTTTATTGAGGGGAATAGGCACAGTGATAACACACACATTTTTCACGAGTATCTGTAGTTATGGTATTAACATTAATCCTTTGACTTCCGGTTACATTGCAGAATGGAATGGTTTGCTTTTGCCTGGGTGCTGTAACATGTGGAAGGTAAAATTCCACCTAGTTTCCGTATTTTATATTATAAGAGCATGATTTTTCCCAGAAATCAATTAACAGACTTTACCTCTGGAATAGCTCCTAAAATGATAGGTTTTTCCTCTTCTTTGTGAGCTAGCCTTTACTAAAATTCATACTTGCACACTATATTGCATTCAGTGTGAGATGACCTGCAAGTTCAAAGAATGGATTGGAAACTACGCATGACATTGCCATCTTGAGCTACCTTTACAATGTAAACCTAATGTTATTTGGCTTTATTTAACCTGCTTTTCAGTGCCATTTTTCTTAGGTCAGTGCACATTCTGCTTCTTAAGCAAATGAGCTCTCCGTGTCTGAATATGTCAAAATCTTCAGGATCAGACCTGATAACCATTGCCTTTTTGGCTTTCAAGATTTGGCAGAAAATTACATCTAGTCAATAGGCTAAAGCTTTTGCTGCATTATTTAAAACTAGCTATAATTCTTACATTATATTGAGTCCCAGAATTTGACTTCCCTGTAACAATTTCCACATTAGTCTAATCTGGCTAGCAAAGATACACGAAGCACTTTGGCATCCTTGTGTTATTTGGAATTCCTCTCTCTTCACATCATCTGTATCATTATGTCTTTTGGTGATATATCACCAAAATATATGAGTCTTTGTCCTTGTTGATCTCGCTGCACCGTATAATGTAGAAGTTAAGTGGACCTTCTGAAGACACAGAAGGAATTGCTTGAAGGTAATGGTAAAATTGCAGGACTTGAGAAATCTAGTCTATAATTTCAGTATAAGTATTGAAGCTACCCTTCTGAGCAAAACCAGCATGGGGTGTCTTGTTTAGATCTCCTGCCATACTTACTGACTTGGACTGAAAGCAAAGTTAAACTCAAAAAAGAGGTTTTTGAGATATATAGATGATTTTGCCCAATAAAACTGGCTTTGGTCCAGTACTTTCTTTTTATACTGTTTTCCTCTAAAAATTGACTTTGGATGTGTGCTAATGTAAAGCACTGTAAAGATAAACCACTTGTGAGGTCTCGCTTCACCTCTTCTGAGGTAAATCTAACCACCTTTTCTTCAATTTACTAAAAGCGAATATTAGGTCTACTTGCCATATCACCATTAAGAGCACCACTGACAGGATGTGGAATTCTTTCCCTATTCCAGAGGGATGGCTGTATGGATCAGACCAAAGGTCTGACAGGAAGCCACAGGAGGTATCATCAGCAGATTAAAATAATTGTAATTCTATGACAGAGTTCAATGATTCAGGGAATTCCTGAGTCAGTTTGGTGGCTTGACTTTGGCCAGCAAACAGACATCCCACTGAACTGCTCTCTCCCTCTCTTTCCTTCAACAGGAGAGAGGAGAAGATGAGATGAATAAACTTCTAGATCTGGTGTGGGGTCCTCCATGGACTGCTGGGTGGATATCTGCTCTACTGTGATTCTCCGTAGGCTGCAAGGGGAAACTTACTTCATCATGGGCTGCAGGGAAATGTCTGTTCTGGCAGCTGGAAGACCTCTTCTTATTCTCTCACCTGGTTGTCTGTAGGGCTGTTTCTCTCACATTCTCTCACTCCTGTCTCTCGCAGCTGATATATAGCATTTTCTACCTTTTTTAAAATTAGTATTCCCCAAGGATCTGTGATCGTGGCTGAGGAACTCATCTGTGCCCTGCGATGGGTCCAACGGAGCTGACTGGAACCAGCTGTATCCAGCATGGGGAAATGATGGCCTCTCTTCACAGAGGCCACCCTGCAGCCCCCCCACTGCCAGCACCTGGTACAGTAAGAAACAGCTGTATTTAAGCCATAGTTTTCCTGATAGGAATTTGTCCAGCTACTTCCTGATACAAATTGTTTATCTCAATAGTGTCACATGGAGTTAAAATCCACAACTAAGTGAAGCACCACATTTTTTTTTCTGTTTCCAATTTGTGCTCTGCTATTTTCTTTTTTCTGCCCCTTTATTTTTGTCCAATATTCACCCCATCCACAGCATTCATGATTTTATCCCCTATTAACACTTATCTCCCCCTCGATTAATTTCAGTCCCAGGCTGAAAATACCTATTCAACTCAATTTTTTGAAAGAACAATTCATAAGGAAACTATTCTTCATAAGGATAATTTTGACCATGGTTTTTGTCCTTTGTTCTACCTTTTCCATGTCCCTGTTTATGAGACAGGAGTATGTCTGAACCCATGAAAAGGGCAGCTGAGTGGGGGAGTGACCAAACAGGTTCTTCAGACAATATTGAAGGCAATGAGTTTTCTCAAGGAAACAAGGTATATTCTCTTACTTTTTTTTGTATTGTTTTTGCCAGTAGGCAATATTTATTCACGGACTGAATACAGAGCAAAGAGTTCTACCTTTTGATTTTCTAAGTCAAGTATATCACTTAACTTCACCAAGCTACTTTCTATCATTTATCAGCAGTCCAGGCTAACTGGGAAGATCCCACTTGACTGGAGATCAGCAAATGTGATGTTCATCTACAAGAAAACTAGAAGATGGATCTGAGGAACTATAGGCCTGTCAGCCTGACATTAGTGCTGGGGAGGTTCATGGAACAGATCATTTTGAGTGCCATCGCATGCCTTCACTAAGTTAAAAAATGACTGGATGACTGGGCCCAAAGACTTGTGGTGAATGGAGTTGAATTCAGCTGCTTGCAGGTCGCAAGTGGTGTTCCCCAGGGCTCAGTGTTGGGGCAAGTTCTGTTTAATATTTTTATCAATGATCTGGACGAGAGGATTGAAAGTACTCTCAGTAAATTTACAGAAAACACCAAACTGGGTAGGAGTGTTGATCTGTTTAAGGGAAGGAAGGCACTGCAGAGAAATCTAAACAAGCTGGATTGATGGGCTGATGCCAGCTGTATGAGGTTCAACAAGACTAAGTGCTGGGTCCTGCTCTTGGATCACAGTAACCCTGTGCAATGCTACAGACCTGGGGAAGAGTGTCGGGAAATCTGCCCGGCAGAAAGAGACCTGGGGGTGTCTGTCATTAGCCAGTTAAACATGAGCCAGCAGTGTGCCCAGATGGACAAGAAGGCCAACAGCAACCTGACTTGTATTAGAAATGGTGTGGCCAGCAGGACTAGAGAACTGATCATCCCCCTCTACTTGGCACTGGTGAGGCCACATCTTGAATGCCTTGTTCAGTTTTGGGCCCCTCAGTACAAGAAGGACATTGATGTGCTGGGGCATGTGCAGAGAAGGGCAACGAGCCTGGTGAAGAGTCTGGAGCACAAGCCTTATGAGGAGCGGCTGAGGGAGCTGGAGCTGTTTAGTCTGGAGAAGAGCTTACTGAGGAGGATCATATCTCTCTTTACAACTACTAGAAAGAAGGTTATAACAAGCTGGGTGTTGGTCTCTTCTTTCCAAGTAAGGAAATGGTTTCAAAGTGCATCAGGAGAGGTTTAGTCTGGATATTATGAAAACATTTTTTACTGAAGAGGTTGTCAGGCATTGAAACAGGCTGCCCAGGAAAGTGGTTGAGTCACCATCCCTGGAGATATTTAAAAGGTCTGGTGCTTAGGAACATGAGTAGGTGTAGGTAGCAGGTGTAGGTGATGGGCCATAGGTTGGACTCGATGATTTCAAAGGTCTCTTCCAACCTTACAATACTGTGATACTGTGATACTTAACAGTGTTGGGTTTACAGTTGGACTTAATGATCTTAAAGATAATTTCAAACCCAAACAATTCTGTGATTCTTCAGTTTCCTATGTTATAGTTTTCACTATCAGCAGTAAAATAAACTATAGCTGAATTATTAGGATAGCATATAAATTAAATAGAATTTGCTATTTGAATAATGATTAAATTTGGAGTTTACAGTAAAACATGTATTTTATAGACATTACCCACTATTTTGAGGACATCATCATAGTAGATTGAATTTAACATTTAACTTAAACATTTATTAACCACAAGTGTCTTTTTTAAAAGGTAAAAACTGTTTCCCAGCATGACATAATAGTGAGGTTCTTATACTTTTTGAAATGTAAAGTAAAACAATTGCTTAGTTAAGAAATTAAATTATTTAAATTGCAAGTGGAATATTTTACTCTTTCAAGTAATTTTTAAAAATTAATAAAACATTACTTAAGTAAGTTTAATGCTTATCTCTCAAATATAATGTAATAAGTTTCATACAAATGAATAAGTCATTATTTAAATATTAAAACTGCTAACAGTTGGTGTGAGCCTGGAGAGCCCATGTTTTTCGTGCAGTAGACATTAACTATAGAATGAAACCACTTTTATCTGTTGGTTTCCTTGACTAAGCTGGGCTAATAAGAAAGGAGAGGCTGGTACCATTGGTAATACTGTCTGCAGGACTCAGCAAAAAAGGAAAAGCTAATGGAACTGATGTATATTATCAGTATGATTCCTTGCAATTCCTATTTCAGGGACAACACTCTCCTTGCTGCAGTTATATATCCTGCAGTGTTTTCTGTGGGATGTATTTTTTAAAATGAACTCTGCTAGAGCAGTGGTCAGACTGCAGTGTAGAGATATTCTACAATCATATCAGATAGTATCAGGAAACTGTTTTCTATTTGACAGACCCCTGCAATTCATCCACATTCTGGCTTCAAATTTGGCAGACTCCAGATACCTGCCCTTGTGGTGGACCTGAGACCTGGTGACTATGATTCCAGAATTGCAAAGGGTCATGCTTGCCAGGTAGCAAACTCCCTATTGTGAGCTTCCTGATGCAAAGCTGGAGAGCTCTGCAAGCCAAAAGGGCACTGAGATACATCATAACCTCCAAGGCAGAATTTTGAATACCTGCTCTTATGAGAACTCCCTTTCATAGAGATTTTGATACATCTACATTCACTCCCAAGTTGGTGATTTTCCAATTTCTTTTCTTGGCCCTGCTTTCCCTCTGTGTTCTTCTCCTTTCCCTTTCCCTCTGCCTCTCCCTTTCCCTTAGCAAAGTTTTAGAAACAATCTTTAAATTATAGTTGATACAGGATGATTTTTACAATGAATTAATAAATACTATTTAGTAGGATAAGAGGTGATAATAACTTCTATGAAAAGCAACTGAGAACTTCAAAAAATTGCTAATTAAATGTGATTTAAATTTGTTCTGTCTACTCCCATATAAAGTGCCTATGACAAGCCATAGCCGCCTCCACATTGTTTTTGTGTTCCTGTCGGCATTTAATTACACAAATGATTTCATTTTTAGTTCACCTTTCAAAACTCCATATGTATCAAGGTTACGGTGTATTTTACATGACAAGTGATACAGGGTATTTTCATCAAACCCAACAATACTTGTTCAAAATTACTTTTTTAATCATGTAACTGACTTAATATCATTAGATGACAGTAACTTTATCTCTTTCTGCTGAAAAATACATTTTGAGAAAGAAAACATTCAATTAAGTTAGAACTTAAGGAGTTCTTGACTCCTGCTTCTGCAAGGGCTGGGAGTTCTGCCATTTTGGTAAAACGATAGTGTCAAAAGCTCATCACTTCCTAGGAGACAGAGAGCCGGATGGAAATTAAATCCTTAAGCAGTGGCTAGTACGCTAGGTCTGACAAAAACCTTCACTTGTGCTGCTTTCTCATTTTCATCTAGCTCCAAATGAGCCAAGTCATGCCTGATTCTCACTTTCTGGGTGTTAATTGCCAGTGTTTAGTAAACTAGCCAGCAGTCTTTCCTTTACGTGGATTTTTTGTTTGAAGTGGGCAGTCCACCACAGTTGGAATATTTACTAAAACTCTTATTTTTATAAAAATTTATGTCACCAAAAGTAGTTGTATTTTCTCTGGAATCTAACTTGGAGACTGCTGGAGACCTCAGACCGTCAATGATTTCTGGCTGCAGGGCAGTGTTGCTGTGCTGTGTACCCTGCAGTATGGAAGGTGGAGAACCTGGTCAGCTACAGCATGACAAATATCTCTTTGTGCTTTTATATACAGGATCCTTTGATAGGGGACTTTCTTAAATTTTATGGACTCTTTTGTCCTGTGTCTAAACCTCAGGAACATTTTTGGTGTTACTCTAGGAAAATGGAGTAACCAATTGTTCCACTTCATCTCACTACCAAAGTGAAATCACGAAATCCTCCTCTGATTTTTTCAGTTTCATCCATTGCAAATATTTTGAATTTTCATTACTGGTAACTGCCCGCATTTGCCATTTTTCAAGGAAGAATACAACACTTAGAACTGTTGATTCAGTATTTATTTTAGAGTTCCTTGATGGAAAATTCAACAAGTACAGGGAACACATTCTTATCACAGTATCACAATATCAACAACGCTGGAAAAGACCTTTAGATCATCGAGTCCAGCCTATGACTCAACACCAACATCTACTCGTCATCTAAACCATGGCACTAAGTGCCTCATCCAATCTCTCTTTAAACACCTACAGGGATGGTGACTCCACCACCCCCCCGGACAGCGCATTCCAATGGCCAATCACCCTTTCAGGGAAGAATTTTTTCCTAATATCTAGCCTAAACTTCCCCTGGTGAAACCTGAGATCATGTCTTCTTGTTCTGTCACCAGTCACCTGAGAGAAGAGTCCCACTCCTGCCTGACTACAGCCTCCCTTTAGGCAGTTGTAGAGGGCAATAAGGTCTCCCCTGAGCCTCCTCTTCTGAAGGCTAAACAACCCCAGCTCCCTCAGTCACTCCTCATAGGGCTTGTGCTCCAGCCCCCTCACCATCCTCGTTGCTCTCCTCTGAACACCCTCTAACATCTCAAATCCTTCCTAAACTGAGGGGCCCAGAACTGGACACAGTACTCAAGGTGCGGCCTGACCAGTGCCGAGTATAAGGGAATGATAACTTTCCTAGTCCTGCTGGTCACACTGTTCCTGATGCAGGCCAAGATACCATTGGCCTTCTTGGCCACTTGGGCACACTGCTGGCTCATGTTGAGTTTCCTGTCCACCAGCACTCCCAAGTCCCTTTCTGCCTGACTGCTCTCCAGCCACTCTGTCCCCAGCCTGTAGCTCTGCATGGGGTTGTTGTGTCCAAAGTGTAGAACCCAGCATTTGGACTTGTTAAACCTCATGCTCTTGGAGTCAGCCCATCTCTCCAGCCTGTCAAGGTCCCTCTGTAGGGCCCTCCTACCCTCCAGCAGATCAACACTTCCTCCTTTAAAAGAATGTCATCAAGATGTCAAAACGTTCCAGTTGATTAAATTAAGAATTGTATTCCAAATATACCATGGACACATTTCACCATGACTTTTTGACCCGCTTGTTCTGCAGACAATGTAAGGATTTTCTTCATCATTCTTTGCCATGACAAGAAATTCTGAAAGCCTAGCTGTATTCGGCATAATGAGTCAACTGTACTTGTATCACTCAGCAAGAACCTTTCCTAAGTGAGTAGAATCTCTTACTGGATTTATTAATTTTTTAATTTTTTTATTGGTGACTGATTAATTTGGTGGCTTTCTACAATGGAGCTAAAGTGTTGGTGCATAATAGAAGAGTAACAAGCATTATCTACCTGGACTTATGCAAAGTACAACATTCTTATCTCTAAATTGGAGAGACATGGATTTGACAGATGGGTCACGTGGTGGATAAAGAACTGACTAGATGGTCTCACAAAAGAGTTGTTGTCAGTCTCTCAATATCCAAGTGGAAACTGATGATGAGTGGTGTTCCTCAGGGACAGGTGTTAATACCTGTGTCAGAGACATAGACAGTGGGATTGAGGGCAACCTCAGAAAGTCTGGTGAAACATGAAGCTGTGTGTCCTGATTGGCACACTGGAGGGGAGAGGTGCCATCTAGAGGGACCTTGACAAGCTTGAGAGGTGGAGGTGTGCAAAGCTCATGAAATTCCACACGATCAAATGTGAGGTCCTACACCTAAGTTGCAGCAATACCAAGCACCAATACAGGCTGAACAGTGAATGGATTAGAGTAACCCTAAAGAGAAGGACTTGGGGTTGCTGGTGGATGAGAAGCTCAACATGAGCCAGCAATGTGCACTTGCATCTCAGAAAGCCAACCATATCCTTGTCTGCATCAGAACTGTGACCAGCAGATTGAAGGATGTGATTCTGTCTCTCTGCTCTTGTGAAACCTCACCTGCAGTATTGTGTTCAGTTCTGGAGTCCTCAGCAAAGGAAGGACATGGATCTGTTAGAGCGAGACCAGAGGAGGGTCATGAAACTGATCAGAGGGCTGGAGTACCTCCCAAACAACGACAGGCTGAGAGAGTTTGGCTTGGTTAGACTAGAGAAGAGAAAGCTCTGGGGAGACCTTATGACAGCCTTCCAGCGCTTAAAGGAAGCTTATAGGAAAGATAGAGAGGACCTTTTTATAAAGGAGTGTTGGGATAAGATGAGGAGTGATGTCTTTAAACTGAAAGAGTAGGTTTAGATTAGATATTAGAAAGAAATGTTTTACTGTGAAGGTTGTGAGGCCCTGGAAAAGGTTGCCAGAGAAGTTGTGGATACCCCATCCCTGGAGGTGTTCAAGGTGAAGCTGGATGAGGCTTCAAGCAACCTGATTTAGTGGAAGGGGTCCCTGTCTGTGGCCAGGGGTTTGGAACTAGATGATCTTTAAGGTCCATTCCATCCCATACCATTCTATAATTCTACAATTCTACTACTCTATGATTTTCCTTACCTTCTCCTCCTTGGTATAGGAATCCTGTATGGATTCACAAGTACTCATGCTCTGCTGTCGGTTGTTTTGGATCTGGTGCCTGAGGCCCATAAACTACCCATTTCCAAATCTTGGAAGATCATTGAAGCCAGAGCCTTTAGCAATGCATCTTGTTTTGGAATTGCAGCTCACTTCTCATTTCCATTTTTCCTCTGACACACTGATTTTGCAGCTACCAATTCCTTTTCCGGATACACAAGATATTGCTTATTACATAAAGAATTGTGGCCAAATTTTATCTTTGACTGTCCTGTGGTAATGGGAAAAACATCAACATCATTTGTGACTGAAATTTTGAAGGTCACTTACTATTTTGGCTGTAGAACCAGTGGCACCATAGAAGATTAACCAGAGCTCCAGACTCCTTCACACAGAACATCAATGTTAAAGCTACAGACAATAGTTTTTGAGTAGAAGTGTGTTACAAAAGGAGTTTTCCTATTCTTGCTGAGCAAGAGCTATACTTACTTTGGGAAGTTTCAGAATATCTTAGGAAAAGCAAATGGAAATTTTTTTTTTACTACTAAATAATGATTTATGCTTTGTGGAAACTCAAATTTCTGAGCTATTTTATTGTTTGACTTGCTTGTGTGGTCCTGTTTGTATCTTTATCAGATAAATGTTTCTGAAAATAGTATATCCACTGCAGACATAGAAAAATTTTTTGTTGATTATTTTAAAATATCAAATGAAAAACTATGTTAAAGAAGAAAAATGGTAGTCAAAACATGGGACAGATCTACCTGAGACCACGAAGGAAACGGCTATCCATACTAGTGAGACTTGTTTAAAATCTTATGCTTCTCTAGATGTGGTGTTGAATATCAATTTTGCTGCATCATCATCTAGTAGTGTCAAGGTATTTTGTTGTGTATTTGGTGGCACAGAAAAAGGCAATGTATAACTTGCCTTTAGCCATATTGCATACGTGTCATGCATACAAACTATGCACTAATAATAAGTAGATACCAGTCTGGCATAATGTTTTCTAGTCTGTAGTTCGAGTTGGAAATCTTATTTTTTATTTTGGAAAGATTATTGTTTTAAAAAAATGTGCATTACTATATATGAGCTCTTAAAATTTCTCTGAGACCTAGATTCACAAAATAATTGTTGTAAATTTGAATATCTGTAGTCTGGAAGGAATAATATAAAATGTAAATCAGCTCAAATTTTCAGCTGTAAGGCCCAAAACCTATTCCCATATATGCATACATTTTTCCCTTTTGTTTCTGCTTTTATAAAAATTGAACCATTATACTGCAGCACTCTATATAATTCCAATTAAATATTGGTCACCGCTCTTACAAAAAGTGCTGAAATTGTCATTGTAATAATGCCTTGATTTAATAAATATCAATAACACCATAATAATTACCTAAAAATGAACTTGTATCATAAGTATATCAATTTCTCAATTAAGAAAAACAATGTCCACATGGAAAAGTCAGGCAGATATTAACTTTATTGTGTAAAGCCCTTTTACTATGTATGTTCCTTGATTTGAAATCATAGAATCATAGAATGGTTTGGGTTGGAAAGAACCTTAAAGATCATCTAGTTTCACCCCTCCTGCAACAGACAGAGAAACTTCCCACCAGCCCAGGCTGCTCAAGGGACCATCCAATCTGGCCTTGAACACTTCCAGAGGGGGCAGCCACAGCTTCCCTGGCCAACCTGTGCCAGTGTCTCACCACCCTCAACATGAAGAATTTCTTCCTAATGTCTAATCTACATTTTCTCCCTTCCAATTTAAAGCTATTTCCCCTCACCCTATCCACTACATGCCCTTGTAAATTGTCCCTCCCCAGCTTTCTTCTAGGTCCCCTTCAAGTACTGGAAGGCCCCTAGAAGGTCTCTTCTGTGGGCCGAACAACTCCAACTCTCTCAGCCTGTCCTCAAAGCAGGAGTGGTCCAGCCCTCAAATCATCTTCATAGCCCTTTATAATACATCAACTAAAACCTGAAGGCTTAAGATTTGTTCTCCTTCACCCCACTGAATTTTGTTTAATAAGTATTGGAAAATATATTTTCATTATTGCAGTTGATAAAATTAAAACTTTACTTGATTATTATTCTATGGCAGAAATTAGCTACTGCTATGGATTTATGTTACAAATGTGTCTTGCTGCTTGTAATTTCTTTTGTACTAAGCATACAGCTGATAATGATTTCATTTAATAAGGATAATTGTTGTTGAAGGGTATGGATGTTTAATATTCCTTAGATATCTCTACTGACAAATCTAAAATATGTGATAATCTCTGATACTTGACGATGACCTTCAGTGATATTACAGGGATATAACTCAGGTTATTCAGGTAAATGGTGCAAGGAATGTGATATTTCATTGTTCTCACATTGATACAGGATATAAAGACAAGACATGCAGATAGTTGGTACTGTGGGCAACTATATGAATCTAAGTTTTATTTTTCACTCTGCTAATGATTAACACAGTTAATAGATTACATCATTTATATTCCATATAATTCTAAGAGTTTTGGAAGCATTTCAATATTCTGCTTGTATTGCGAGTAATTTTGGGGTAGTCGTTTAATAGTCCCACCAGTTAAAATTAATGTAAATTAAAGTAGTAACAAACTGCACGTGCATTAACTGCATGATGTACTGAGTATCTACACAAGTTAAACATGCCTGGGAACCGTGCTGGGTGCTGAGATGAGCTGGTAAGAAATACCACCTGCCAATGCCAGTTTTAGCCTCCAGAACAGAGAGGACTTGCAGCCAACCTAATGGGAACAGTCCCATTAGGGACCCATTAGGGTCCCATTAGGGACCAATCCATGATTCGTGGATGGTTTGGGAGAGTGTTATCAGGACCCTGGTCTAGAACTATGCTGGGGTCTTATAAGAGAAGTTAATGGTATAGATGGTAATCTCCCAGTATCAGAGTATCAGGAGGTGTTCTACTGCACTGTCTATTAGGGAAAACTGTGACCTTTCTATGCCAAAAAGGCTTGGGAAGATTGGTGGTTGCGGGGTGCTTCTAGGATTACTAGTGACAGAAGAATACATGCAAGGTTTTCTGAAAAGAAAATGACATGATGTATGATTTATGAGACTCAAGAACTCAGGAGGAGAGAATAAAGTGACACAAAGAATAGAAA
The DNA here is from genome assembly GCA_013389885.1 of Geococcyx californianus. Taxonomy (NCBI): domain Eukaryota; kingdom Metazoa; phylum Chordata; class Aves; order Cuculiformes; family Neomorphidae; genus Geococcyx; species Geococcyx californianus. The sequence continues at coordinate 100,739 of VWPV01023446.1, forward strand.
AGTCAGTCAGAGAATATTTATCCAGAACTACACAACAATTTGTACGTGCTAAAATGCTGGTTTTGCATAGGAGCAGAAGAGAGTTCTATTGACATAAGGAGAGACCCTTGGCTAGGAAACTTCCTTGTCTTCATGCATTTCAGTAGCTTTATTTGCTTCAGATTGCAGGATCTGAAGACCAACTCGTCTCTGCTGGCAACTAACTCTTCCACTGCTGATGAGAAATTATTCAAAACTATGTGGAATATTCAAATAATGTGGAGACATTTTCATGCTCACAGAAGCTCTATGGGTACAAATGAGTTTAGATATAACACTACAAGCCAGTTGAGCTATGTGTATTTACTTCCTCAAATAGGAAGGGAGAAGAAGGACTTAGTTCTTGTGAATGAACCACGAGTGTAAGAGTTAATAGAAGACAGATTTTCTCTGAAAATATTACTTTGCTTCTTCCTCAATTGGACATCAAAGAGCCATTAGGAATGGCTGCTCAACTACTCTAAGATTTTGAAACACAACTGAAATCAATGGGAGATTTAAAATCTAAAAACTTGCTGAAGATCTGTGTGCTGTGTTCTATTTCCACTACTTTCCATAAGAGGTGTAAGACATTCACAGCAATTAAGGGTTGGAATTTGGCAGCTATATATATTCTTTATCTTAGAATATTTATTCCCCCCTCTATTGTCTTTCTCGTGGATATCTGAACTCTTGAGGTACTATTTTGTATTCAAGATCTTTAATTCTCTTTTATTTTCATGGTGGTCATATCCTCCAGTAAGCTTATGTTTAGCTTTTCTTGTCTCTAGGGTCATTTCATCAGTGAGTAAAAGCTGGCTGATGCTAGCAGTGAGATATATTATTCAGAGACATATTCCTGTTTTTCCAGAGATTTTTTTTTCTAAAATATTTTCTCTTCAATCTTTAAGACGGAATAATCCATTGTGGGCTGATCAGAACTCTGATCCTGATCTCATCCCTGATCGCTTTGGCATTGATTTAACATTATTCTTGCCTTACTGGGCAGACTAGGATAAAACCTGTCGTGTGCATTCATCTTTGCTAAAAGATGAATGAATAAGACCAGCTTTAAAAGCTTTTTAAAGAGCAAGTTGCTGGAACTGCATTTTCCATCTGCATTATTTCCTGCTGTTTTATGAGATATACTGAAAATGTGCTTTTTAGAGGTCAGATCATTTTTTCCAGGTGTGAAAAGTATGTAAGCCACCAATTAAAAGGCCTATAGGATAAGTTCAAGAACTAGTCCATTCCAACTACTATTCCCTTGAAATCTGTGACTCATCAAAAGTAAGAATTATATCTCATCTCTAGAACTCCAGCTAGCTTAACTGTGGTTCATTTGTGGATTGGACTTTGCCATTTATAATAAAATAAATTTTAAAAAGTAACCCTTCTTTATTCTGTTAACTGAAGAAAGTACAACCTGTTGAAACAAAAAGTACTTATAGCAGGTCTTACCTGATTGTAAGTATCTATAGGGGCTTCATCTTTTATTCTCCTCTAAATCAGCAGACAGCAGCAGATGTATGACATTTTCTGACTAGCTGTCCAGTGTCATATGAGAAAAAAAGGAAGAAATTAATGAATTCCCTGGAAGCACATGAAAAATACACAGTAACAACAAAGAATATTGAGCATGGTCAAGCAAACATGTCCAGCATGATGGAAAAAAGTGTTTGTTGAAATACGAGGTCTGAAAATTACCCAGCTTTTTGAGAAGAACTACCTCTTTGCCAGTAAAACCAATTCTTAAGAGAAGAATAGAGGTTCAAGGATGTGTGCTTCTCACTCCATCTCCTTTATAAGTGGCACTCTGAGAATGTTGTTCTAAACTCGTGAAAAGGATCCTGAGCTATTGTTCTTAAATTAACAGAAACAGACAGGTTAAGTTCAAAATTACTTCATTTTGGACATCAAGTAATTTTAGAGAAACAGTGAGATTATGCTAAGTAACATTGCCTTGAGCCTGTCACTACCATTTTTCTCTGCTACACAAGCTGTTTTTCCAGTAGTCACTCTTGTACAATATATAGAATGGGGATTTGAGTTGCAGTGTAATGTAGGATTACATTTGGCACATGGATTAGAGCCCTTACTTTCAGTTCTCCTCTGGTTTGTTGAAAAAAACTAATAAGTGTCAGATCCTTTTCTCTTTTACAGAGGTTTGTGACAGGGATAAACTATATTCTCCTGCTATTCTTGTTAGCTGAAGGCTCAGCAATAAGGTGCTGTACTGTCTCCTTCATTTATTCAGCACTGTATTACTTTCAGTTGTCTCTTGATTGATTTGCAGTTATTTTATCATTTGTAGTCCACAGAGAAGATTGGAACATTTCCATCTGCCTTTTGAAGACTTTCTCTTAGGATTTTGAGTATGACAGGACAGTTATGGCATTCAACATCTGGAAGAAAAGTCAGCATCTGACTCATTAAAAGGGACTTAGACAGAAAGTAAATACCAGAAACCAGGAACTGGAAACTCATGGTCAGCTGTTGCCTGAGACTTATGACGTGTAGACTTTACATATACGATGTTTTATTATCTTTGACACTGAGCACAGAGTCCATTCCTCTGTGTGTGCCTAAGAGCACCTTGACCTGGCTGATCAGCACAGTACCACCTAAATGGGATTCAGAAAACGTAACAAAGTTTAGTTTCAATTAGCTTGAGCCACATATAGTGCAGAGTCAACTTCTGAACTAATTATGATGGATTCTCTACATGATCAGTAGAATAATGTAGGCAATTCTAGGGTGCCATTAATCTCATTCTAAACTAAACAACGAAAGTATTTGAGATGAATCATACCACAGGAGTACCTCTCTTTCCTTAACTCTACAGGTAGTCTAAACAGATATCTCAGAGGATTTCAGAAGATAGCTGAGATGAATTCTGCCTCTTCACATTCTTCCTTCTAGCTCCTTGAGATTAAACATAGCATCCATTTTCAGAGCTTTCATAACAGACTAAAAAGATTGGCCATTGCATAAATTCAACGGGGGCTGCCACTTTCTTTTAGAAGAAAGGCGTAGTTAGTGTCCTTGTGTCAAATTTCATGACAGTCTTACGGCCTTGGTAACCAACAGTGGAAAATTAGTTGTTTGAGATGGCTGCAGTGATACCATCCTCCTAATGTAGTTCCTTGCAAGATCACTAAGCAAGGAGGAAAGGAAGATGGAAGACATCATGACTGTCTCATAAAAGTGGAAGAGAGGGATATTTGCAGTGCTTCTGTAACATAAGATCACTCTTCCCTTCTACTGACACCTAATGAATGATGCAGTCATTGGTCAATGACTTAAGATTTTCATGTCTGATTGATTTCATTTAAAAACCATCATTAGTTATTTTAAGGTATAAGCTTGGCAGTTCATCAGTTCCAGGTATGCTGAAATAATTGTTTTGCACTACTGTAAAATGTAATTGCTCTATTCTTATTATTTCTATTAAGCTTATAAAGGTGTTTCAAATTATTGATGGTATACAGTGAATAACATTTACTCTTTATTGTATAGTGAAAAATGATTGTTTTCTACAAGAAGTTAAACAGGTGATATTTTTGGAGTTAATTTGTGAAGAATTAGGGTTTGAATGGCATGATGGTAGTGCTTTCGGCTGTCCCACCTGCAATCAGGAAAGAACTGGTGAACTATTTTATCCTTGTTTATGATATCATCACACATTTCTTTGTTTGCTTTTTTTGCTAACATACATCAACAGAATATTACTCTACCTTCTTTTCTCTGAGTAATTACACATTGAAAGCAGGATATCGTATCATAGCTACTATAATGATGCCAATACAACATCCTGAAGATTTTTTGTTATTGTGTTATTTATAGAGAAGTTACTGGTTTTGACCAAGAAATAAATCCCTTAAATGGTGTTATTCTTTCTATATCCAGTTATTAAATCAATAGATTTTCAGAAAAAATGGAGGATTGTTGATCCATTGTTCTACCTGAAGAACAGCCATGCAAAATAAACCAAGAGACATCAGAAAAGCCTTTGAAAAAAAAAAATAAGATACACAAACCCTTAAATCTATTAGCTGGATTTATTGTTACTCGACAACTAACAGAAGTTTGCAATGACATACATAACATTATAAGGTGCCTATGGGTAGGTCAGCACTGATGGATATGAACTGATACCATTCTTTATGTCCAGTGGATTGCAAAACGACATCTCTTTCTTTTTTCCCTCTCTTTCGAGTACTCTCTTACTGGCAATGTTTTCTGCTTTCCTAATTCCAGGTCTGGTTAGAGTTTCTGCATGCCAGCTGTGGTGACAGGTGGATGGATATCAGAAATTGTCGCTCATTCTTCTCAACAATGCTTCTGTTATACATGTAATGTGAGTAGGACTTATCTCACTGAATTTTAGATATCTACATCACAGATATCTATCTTTTAGCCTAACACTACTTCTAAGACACACTACCACTTGAAGTACTTTAGATATCTTCTTTTCAGTGGGATGAATACATACTCAAAGTGATTATTTCTATCCATAGACTATGTGTGTTTAGGAGCTTTACCGAAGACTTCTGCATTGTAAAAATTTACTTTTGGACTGATGAATTTGCTTTAGGGAGTCATTACTTAAACCATTCTAGGCTCCATGAGTGGCACACAGGAGACTATTGCCAGTAACTGTTAGCCCAGGAAAGGACTTCTTAGGTGGTATCAACATGAAGGAGATGTGGAAGTTGTACTAAATATTGAGCATAGTTCCAAAATTATCTAAACAATGGTAGAAATAAGAAATATTTGCCCCTTGTTTCTGCCGTAAAGACTAATTCAGGGCTTTTGTCCAGTTGCGGTACATCTTAACCAGTAAATTATGTGATTCCAGGAAAATATTCTGAAGTACTGTACTGCTGAATTATTGAAGATGTCTTGGTACCTTTTTGGCCTGTGTTGACAGATTTTAGATAGCAGGAGGTACAAGCTAGGGACCCAAAGTTCAGTACACTCATTGGATATGGACACACTCTTTCAGGAAACAGACAAGTTTAATGATGTGATTATGGACCATCCTGTGTTGGTTGCCCTCAATGCCAGAGAATACTCCTGATCATGTTTAATTTACTAGTATAGATGTAACAAGAGTGGATGCATGTATATGTCCTTATAAAGTTAAATTCACTACTTTTCTTAAGTTTTCCAGAAAGTTACCTTCAACTCTTCTGTACTGTAGAATGATCCTGTATTTAGTGTCATTAGAATGGTTGCATATTTGATTATTCTTCTCCTTTGGGTGTCCCTTGGCTGTTACCCAAACCACCAGCAGCTATTTTCCTGTGTGCATGGAGGAAAACAACAAATGCATCTCTAAGTGAACAATGATTTGTAATGAAAATAAGGTTCACTGATGAGAAAGCTGTATGAATGGAAAGAAGTCCAGTTGCTCTGGCCACACAGAGTTTCTCATGTGTTATAGCGTGAGCTATTCTTTCTGCTGTTCCCCATCATTCTTTTCCACAGGCTGATTTGAGCCCCTCATGCTTAACTCTTAAAAGTGTCCCTTCCTCAAAAAGGGAAATACAATCCTTTCCAACCACAAATCTGGTAAAAATCATTACCAAAAATCATTACTGTACCTACAAACCCATAGCCTGTGGGACATTATTTCAACAAAAAATTTTAAAGACATTTCATAAATTTGGGAATATTCAATAATAAATAAGATTCAGTGTTACACTGCATATTTATCTAACAAAAATCTCTCAGGTAACATTCCTTTGTGAGAGATGGATTTTCTATGAGCAATTATCAGTGACGCTTTCTTGAATACACCAATCAAATTAGCATTTCCCAGGACAAAAAAAGTCCATTTTTTTTAACAATAAAAAGAAAAAGAAGTAGTCTCAGAATAGAAAACCATAATGAGTGTCAGTATTTCTCCCAGTGGGAATTATTCATGATTGTGTCAACCGTTTTCAGACAAATTCAAATTCTGAGAGAGAGAGAGAGAACAAGACCCACAGTACTAGGAGCAGAAACTTTCCAATCCATTTCTTAAAAATAAATGTATTGGTCTGACAAGTGAGGTAAGGTTTCAGAATCTGACCTAGGAATGGTAGACAGCTCTTTCTAGTAGCTAATTATAGGCAATGACATATCTGCCAGGACAAAACCCCAAAGGAGATGGGTGAAGAATTTAATATCCAATACTGAAAATCAAGAACCAGTTATCTGTCTGAAAAAAAATTGTTTTTTATTCTGCTTAAGAATCTAGTACCGCAAATTTAGATTCCTGTAGTTTCTTCTTTCTTCTTGTTTGTCTTCATCCAACTAAATGGCACAAATAAGGACAACAGAACTTAATCCTCATGAATTCCCCTGTCATTTTAAGGATCAGAAGCCTCATTATAATAAGGAAAGTTTTTTTAAAGATTTCTTACTTCCAGAATGAATATCACAAATCCCAGCACTGGCTGTTGTCGTGCCTTTTACATTAAAAGTACATAGCTTAAAACACAGACCCAGGCCATGAAGTAAGGATCTGAACCCATAACTCCTCCAATCTTAGTGCACTCATAATAGGCTGAATCATGTTACTCCCTCTTTATAGTTCAAAGAATCATGTTTTATTTTTGGTTTTAAGATTAAGAGTGTCAATAATCAGAGTATAAAATAATTTCCTCACTGCAAGTGGTTTGTGAAATTGTGGAAAGGCAAAAGATATCAGTGAGTACTCTGCCAAGCCAAGGAGGGTACATAACCAGTCTTACATCTTTTAATTTGTTTTATTTAAATGAAGGAGTTACCGTGACTATGTCTTCTACTTACCTTTTTTTTTTTTTTTTTTTGCATTATGATTCACTCTCCCTACTTGGTTTTAAACGGAATGATCAAAGCAAGTATTCCAAAATGCAAATTAAGAGCAGACAGGGATCTTCTCCTGATTCTCTTTTGGATACTGAGACTTCAGGGAATGGATTGGATTGAAATATGCACTTCTTCTGTCAATTAAAACCAGTTGGTTTTCTTTCTCTGTGTTACAGGTCATGTGAGGGTTTTGGGTATCCCAGTCTGTGTTGCTAAATTTTTCCCCTTGCAATTTATAAGAAAGAATGGTGTGATGATGTTAATTTCCTTGTTGTTTGAATTTTTGGGATAGTATCACATTGTTATGAATAATTTTTCTGTGATAAATACACAAGTTAGTAGACTTAAAGTACTGAAATTTGAGTATGATTCCATACTTGTTATTTTAACACTGAAAGACTTTGTGACCAATTTTTATTTTCTTAATTCAATTTCTTATTAAGTTTATTTCTCATTGACTGAAAATCTAAGAGATGAGCTTTGTTACATTAATCAGCATATTTTTTTTTCCTCTTAACAAAAAGTGAACATTGTGAGCCAAAATTCCTTGTTCCTGCTATTTTTGTAGGGAAAGAGGATCTTGTACTTAGAATGGAACCAGTGTAACAGTTCTGAGTTTGTCTCAGTTTGAAGTCCCAGCTGAGATGCAAAGACAATAAGATTACAGGGCGTGAACACTAGTGTGAAAGCAACTCATACAGACAAGATCAGTCTTTCTGCAGCCTACCTCTCACCCATGCTGCCCGTGGGATACCTGTGAGGGTGCACAGCTCAGCAAAGTACCGATCACAAAATCATAGATTCATAGAATACCAGGTTGAAAGGGACCCCAAGGTTCATCTGATCCATCCTTTCTTGGCAAAAGCACGGTCTAGACAAGTTGGTCCAGTACCTTGTCCAGCCAAATCTTAAAAATGTCCAAGGTTGGGAAAACCAGTCCTTTTTCTGGGGTTATTTTTACAATGGCTGATATTTCTCATTGTGAAAAATTTTTCTTTTGTGTCCTATCAGAATCTCCCTAGGAGCAACTTGTACTCACTACCCCTCATCTTTTTCATATGACTCATTGTAAAAAGTAAGTCTCCATCTTCTCTGTAGCCACTCTTTAAATACTGAAACACAGTGATAAGGTCTCTCCTAAGCCTTCTTTTCTGAAGGCTGAGCAAACCCTGTTGTCTGTGCCTTTCCTCATATGACAGGTTTCCCAGTCCTTTGATTATCATTGTGAACCTTCTCTGGACCCTCTCCAGCCTATCCACATCTTTTTTTGTATATTAAGGACCAAAAATGGACACAGTATTCCAGGAGTAGCCTGAAAAGCACTGAGTAGAGTGGGATAATGACTTTATCTCTGCTGGTGATGCCCTTGTTGATGCAACCCAGCATCCTGTTTGCTGTGTTTGCTGCAGCAGCACACTGTTCACTCACATTGAGTTTTTTGTCCACCAGGATTTCCCATGTCCCTTTCCACAGAGCTGCTCCTCAGCTGGGTAGATCTATTTACCACCAACTTCGGAGTGCAACTTGTCAGACATTTCCCACCCACTGCACAGACCACTTGTTCAGATCATAATACATCAGTTTCTCTAGGAGAAAGCTGTGGGAAACTGTCAAAAGCCTTGGAGAAATCTAGATAGACAATGTTCACCACTTTCCCCACATCAACTGAGCAGATTCCTCTGTTATAGAAGATGATCAGGATTGTCCACCGTCATAATTGTCCTTGATGAATCTGTGCTGGCTTTTCCCAACCATATGTTTCATATGACTTGTGATAACACCCAGGAGGATTCATTCTACGATGTTCCCAGGGACTGAAACAAAATTGATGGGCCTATTATTTCCAGGATCCTCCTTTAAGCCCTTCTTGTAGACTGGGGAGACATTAACTTTCTAATCTTCTGAGATATCCCTTGATGACCACGACTTCTCAAAGATTATGGAGAGCAGCTTTGCAACATCAGCCAGCTCTCAGCCTCAGGTGGATATTTTCAGGGTCCATTAGTCTGTAATGGTGAGGTTCCTGTCATAGTTCACAAACCAACTCTTCCTTCATGGACAGTGGATCTGTGTTTGCATCAGCCTTGTTGTTTTTTTCCCAGATCTTGGGACCCGACAGCACTGGTGGAAACAGAGGTGGAGAAAGTGTTGAG
>VWPV01023447.1:6402-41543 GCA_013389885.1 Geococcyx californianus
CCCCCCCCGCCTCAACTTCTTCTGTGGAATGACTCTAGCAGTTAGTTCTAATTATAATAACCTGTTCACAACAAAGTGGAAGCTGACTTTCTCAGTGGGAGCTCAGATATTGGATAACTATCAGATGCGATTTCTAGTACAGATAGGATTCCAATAAAATACTTCAGACTTATGAAAATAAGAAACAAAATTTTTCAGGCAATGTCTGTCATTTTTATCACATCCCCCTGTGGAGTAACTTTATGAGCTTTGAGCTAATACCAGCTGCAGGTTAAACCTGGAGCATTAATAGCAAGCTGAACCTGGTGTGCTGGTTTGTTGTCTAGAAGATCATTTTACCACGAAGGACCCATAACCACAAGGAAGCAAGCTGAGATTTCTTGACAGTATTCTAGGGATGACAGTGAATGAAAAGTAAGGCTTCTTTTATGCTTTTCCCGGTGTATTTTTGTTGAACGCGTGGGACCTGGGTTGGCAGGGATGTCCAGGCTCAAAGAGGGGTGATGTGGGTGTAGATAAACCAAAGGAGAAATGCGTTGACAATGAAACAAGGGAGTTTCAGGGCAGCTGCCTAAGAACTGCAAAACCTGCAGTTGTGTTGCAGTAGCTGTTTCCCATGAGACCAATTGAAAGAGGCAATACTTTGGTGATTCAGAAGGCTGTAGTTCCCTGTACTTGTGCTGTGAAAGGGGATATGAAAACCACAGCAAAACAGACTTGCAGCTGTTTCAAAGATGGTTTTGAACTGTTGATTGAAACAGGACAATCAAGGGTAAACAGCCTCTGAGATCTAAGATTCCCATAAAGTAATCATATGGCAGCCTGTACAAGAGGATCAATAGCGTGTCAGAGAGAAAAGACTTCCCTCTCTTCAGAACAGGGGTGTCAAACTCCATGGCTTCTGCTGTTCTGCTCCTGCAGCGTAATGCGGGTCACACACCCCCCACACGACTGGTGTGTAAGGCTGGGGAGCTTGACAACATGCCAGGCCGGATAAAACAAGGTGTAAGGCTGGATTTGGCCTGTGGGCTGTGAGTTTGACACCCCTGCTTTAGAAGGGAAGCCTGCTCTTGGTTTGCAGGTCTGATTTAGCATTATACCAAAAAAAAGAGAAGATTGGAAGAGCTTGTGCAGAAGGCTCTGGCTTTACTTGCGTTTCATTGAGATATCTTTAGGAAATCAGCACTAATAGTGCAATATGTTAGTTGTGTGGTGTAGGTATTTTGAGGAGATGATTTGTTTGTTTTCTCTTTACAGATCTGGATATCGACATAGGATTTAAACAAACATAAAGGGTTTTTTAAATCTTCAGAGGAGAGACTTATAGATGGTACTTATGCTGTTCCTAGCTCTTGCAAACAATTATCAACTTGTATTTCTGATGCCAAGTGCAGGGAAATAGTATCTGCATGGCTAATTCTGTGGTCAGCTTGTTGCTTAATTTCAATTTCTTCTTGTTCTTGTCCTATTACCTTGGAAAGGATGAAAATTAGCATTTAAAACAGATAAGAAAGAAAGGATGAGAGCAGAAGTGTCAGGTCCCTTGGGGAGTCCTGTAAATGAAAAACACTAATTGGGGTATGCAACTGCATTCACAATTCTGGGGAGAAGTACCTTTGGGCATACCTCTAACTGCTTACTCCTCAGTTTCTTCAGACTCCTAGGTTTTGTTGCAGTGTTACATTCTAATTTGGTTTAAACTATGTCTGCTGAGCTGTTAGATATCACAGCTAGTGTGGTGCTTGGACATTTAGTAATAAGTGCTCCTTGCTTCCAGTAGAAAGAGGAGCAGACAGGCAAAACAGTTGAACAGTTGAACTACATGGTAGTCTAGAAGTATGTGGGAATCGCCTCCTTTTCTGCTTACTACAAAATGATGCAAATTGCTTTCCCTTGCCCAGACAGATCACAGGCTGGATAATATCCTGAAAACTGATTTTAAGTGTAAGATTTGTAGAATCTCTTGCAATTGGTTTTGACACAAAGTGGATGGCACTAGCCTGAAAGAAACTGCTTTCGGTACTTAGATTGTACAGTGCAGTTCCCCAGCAGCATTACTACAATGCAGTGCACGTGGCACTCGCGTTCCTGTTCTCCAGTCACCTTCCATCTAGACAGAGCAGGCACTGGCAGAGCTTAGCTTTTCTGAGAGAGAGACAATGATTTTTGCCAACAGGGGATGGCACTGTTGCACTATAACTCCTCAGCTTTCCATTCAAAATGTCTCTATTTATAAAAAGGGCTTCCTATTTACCAGGAAGGGACCAGATGCATTACTCTAAATTTTTTTTGAAATACTTCTGCGTAAAACATCAAATCTGGGTTACCAGGAATTTTATATTTTGATAAGACCCCCAAAAGAATGCGTTAGCATGCATCTATGTTGAATGGTAGCTGTAGACATATTTTAAGGCACTCTTATTTATATTGGATTTAAAACGAAAAACCTATGTGAAGCTCTGAGAAATCATTAATATTGCAGTAAACTCTCAGCACCACGACAGTAGTCATTTCAATAAGAATTTAGCCAGCAAATACTTAAACTCCTCTCTACCTTTCTCCTATTCTGGAAAATGAAAACTTCCTTTCTCCAGACCTTAATATATTGCTGTCTTCTACATTTCAGCTGGGAGTTCCCGAAGGCAAGAGACTGGTTCTGAAGGATGCCTGCTCCACATGGGCAGGCACATGTGTTGGTTTGAAAGCAGCTCACCTTGCCTCCCCACAGTCATAGGAACATGGCAGATGGGCCAAAATTAATTCTTTGTAAGGAAGGGCTTTGACTGGGTCAGGCAGCAGAGATCTTGATCAGCTCCTCCTACTTCAGCTGCTAGTTGAGTGTGGTCAGAACTGGTACTTGAGCACCAGCAGTGGGGTGTCTAATTCTGTCTCAGTTATTCGGTGATTCCCAGATGGAGCCTCTTCTAGAATGTGCTGGTAACATCCTCAGTCTTGAGGTGATGAAACTGTAAGTAATAATCAGGAAGTCTGCATTCAAAACACAAATGGTAGGAAAAGCTGATTGGACTGTTGCTGGTACGTCGTGACTGACATTAACTCAGCAATTCAGCCCCTGTTCTTGCAGGAGTACAACTCCCTCTGGCTGTCTTCCACCAGTCCACTGAGGCTCTGAGTTTTACCTCAAAGGTGTCTCTCATTTTCACCTGCATCTTTATTTGAGCAAGGCAGAGACTCTAGTCCTGAGCTGTCCTGTGCAAGCTGGGCAGGATAAGGCTAACAGGATTCAGTACACAAAAGCACTGGTGTGTGTGTTCCCTGCCTAGGGCCCTTGTTTCCAACCAGCCCCTTCAACCTGGTGGTGGGAAACCTCTGGTGCTAAAATAAAAAAAAGCCATGTCTATGACTGTCAGCAGAAATGAGAAGAATGAAACCTCTTAAAAGAAAAGTTAAAATGCACTGAATTATGTGTATTTCTCTCATTCCTTTTTTTTTTTTCTCCATTTCCCCCTCCCCTGAAAATACATGACTGAGTCAACTAAAACAACCTGCCTGGTATGACTTCTTGTAGGGTTTTTTGGAAGGGAGGAGGGAAAAGATATGAGATAATTTTGATCAGACCATTTAATTTGGTCTGTGATCTACTGTGCTTAGTTCTGGAACAAAAGGATTAATTCAACATGAAGTTTCCTCTCCCCAACCTTCCTGCCATCTGGGGGAAGAACTGAGAGGGTGAGCAGCTTTACTGGAGCTTCATTTCTCCCTTGAAAGGGAAGGACTGTTGCTGCCTGCTGAGGTGTGTAGGTGACTCTGCACCAAGACCTTCCTACTAAAAGGAAGTCAGTTTATTTTCTGGGCAAGCTGAATCAGATTAGACATCATCTGTATGCTTCTGTGACAGTACCAAAGGCAGCCAATCAAGCTAATAATATCAGCATTATTACGAGGTGTCTGATTCTCATACATTTCTAGAAAGACAGTTAACTAAGAAGTCCTTTGGCTTATTCCAAATCCATACCTAGATTACAAGATTCAAGAGCATGGAAGACATATGTTAAGAGCAGCCTCTCAGTCTGCTGAGAGGAGATAAAATATTGGTTAGCTATTTTGTGGTATTCTGGTGATGACTTCTGGCGCATGCTTCTTTCAAAACTATATCCAACCTGTCTTTCCTGAGTTGCAGATAATCATTGCTGGCCGGGAGTTTGGTATCTTTAGGATTTCTTTAGAAAGAGGTTATGTAGGTCTAGTGGAAAAGGTGCTAGGCCTTTTCTCTTTCTTATTTTCCTTCAGCGCTCCTTGGATTTTAGTGAGCAAGTAACTAATTGGAACAGACTGAGGGGCAGCGGAATAGCCAAGGAGATGACTCAGAAAATTCCTAGTCTACTTACTGGCCACGCACTGCTACCACAGTTATGTTTGTGGTAGCCTGGAAATAGCATGAATAGGAGTACACTGAAAATGTCCCATTTGTGGGCCTGCATAATAAAGGTAATATTCTTTCAGATGCTGTTTTGGACAGAATCCTTTTTATTCTGCTTGTTGTTTTGGTTTGATTTTTAAACTTAGAATAATGTTTCTCAAAAATATTTTAGAGCAAAGTGGATTTTTCACCTTTAAGCTTCACTTGATCGTACTTTGTTTATTTGTTTGTGTAGTTGCGTGATGACTCCTTCCTAGGAATTAGGAATGGGAAAAAGTGTATGTTCAAAAGATAGAAATGTGTTGGAAAACTGTTTCGCTTGAGGTAAATGGCTGGTTGCCAGTGATGATGATTTAACTCGAAATAGATAAAGCTAGACTGGAAATAGCTTATTTATCATGAAAATTATATTGTAAACCTAATAACACTGCAGTAATTCTGGAATAAAGAGGAAGAATTTAGAGGACAAGATAGTTATTTGAATTTGTAATGCCAAGCACTTTTTTATAGGTATTAACATGATTAAAGACAGAGGTATCATTATTCCTGTTTCAGAAAGGTGAAACGAGCACAAAGATGCTGAATGACTTGTTCAAGTTTACTTACTGCGTTCCTATCAAGGCCAGGCCACCTCATAATATTAGAATACAATGTTGTCTCAAGGAGTTAAAGAAGAGCTCAACTTTCCCACTTTTAAGGAATCTTAACCTGTAAATTCAAACTGACCATGCATGTTAGAAAGTATTCTATGGAAAGTCCAAGTGTTCTGCATTAAGAGCAAGCCATGATCCTTGATCATACTTTTCCTCCTCCATGTCTTTTTTGTTTCTCTTTTTTCTTTTTTTGGCAACACTGAAGTGTTCCTGGAACATCCCATATGAGATCCAAATGTCTTCCAAATGTGAGGAAATGGCCTCAGCAAAGTTCTGCCCACTGTTTGTGATGAGGAATGTCCCTGTGAAATTAACCTAGGATACGTGGCACTTAAGCATTTAGTGCTGCTGAAATCAGGCTGTGAGTCAAAGTGGTGATGACCTACCATGCACTAAAATGAGGCTGATGATGCATAAAGTGGTGAAGTGTTTATTTCAATACTTAGCTGATGATGCACTATTTATTTTAAAACTATTGAACTGTGTAGTCATAACAAGGTTTTGAAAGGCAGTTATGAAATGTCCTGACAGTATATCTGCCACAGCTAAAGATGTGTGGAGGTGCTGGTCGACAGCCGGGTGAATGTGAGCCAGCAGTGTGCTCAGGTGGCCAGGAACGCCAACAGTGTCCTGGATTGTATCAAAAATGGCGTGGCCAGCAGGAGCAGGGAAGTGGTAGCCCTCTGCACTCAGCATTGGTGAGGCTGTACCTTGAATCTGATGTTTGTTTTGGGATCCTTAGTACAAGAAAGACATTGAAGTGGTGGAGCGTGTCCAGAGAAGGGCAGTGGAGCTGGTGAAGGGTCTGGAGCACAAGGGTTATGAAGAGTGGCTGAGGGAACTGGGATTGTTCAGCCTGGAGAAGAGGAGGCTGAGGGGTGACCTCATTGCTCTCTACAATTACCTGAAAGGAGGCTGTAGCAAGGTGGGTGCTAGTATCTTCTGCCAAGTAATGAGTGATAGGTTGATAGTTAATGGCCTCAGGTTGCTCCAGGGGAGGTTTAGATTAGCTATTGGAAAAAGTATTTTTACTGAAAGAGTGGCACTGGCAGAGGCTGCCCAGGGAACTGCTGGAGTCTCTTTCCCTGGAGGCGTTAAAAAAAAAATGTGTAGACATGCTTTAGTAGGCATGGTGGTGTTGGACTAATGATCGGACTGGATCATCTTAGAGATCTTTTCCAACCTTGATGGTTCTATGTTTCTAAGGTGGCCAAGCACTGGCAGACCATAAGCCTACTTACTGCATCGAGATCCAAGAGCCAGATAAAAGATTCTCTGCTTCCTGTGATCTGTTTGACCACTTGTGGAAACTATGCTTCACAACGTGCTAAAGAATTTGTGTTGGTGCTTAACAGCATCAGGTATTTTACTTGTTTAACCATAAATTGTAAACAAGAGATCTATTTCAAGGAGCTGCCTGAGTGATCTCATTTGTTCCTTCCATTTGGTGACATGATATGCCACGTTGTCTGAAGGTATCAACCGAAACAAATGTCTCCCTATGCAACTGTGATTGAAACTTGTGAAAATAAAGTGTGAGTGATGGCCACATTAGTACTGGTTTTCAGGCAGACTTTTTTTTGTAGAACTGTTTACAACTTGCAAATAAGTCAGGGCTTTCTTTAAGCTGCTTTACTACGATCACTCATATTTTGAAAATAAGATATGGATCTTTCACTTCTTAGGTTTGGAAGTAAGTGCTTTAAGTATTTTTTCATTTACCTTAGAGTGTTTGACCCACAGTTAATACTGCTTATACTAAAAGAAGGACTTGACTTGTTTATTAAAGGTCATGGAGTTATAGAGACCCATAATGAAACTGTCTTTGGAGATGATTTAAGATGCCGAGCAGTAGGACTGTCAGTGCCGCTTGGGTTGCTAGATCACTGCTTCCTTTCTGTTTAGAGCAGCTGATCAAAGGGAAAATTTACAGCAAAGCCATGTTTTTCAAGCCGAGAGGTCTTAAGGGGTGGCAGGCTCCAAAGTGTAATGTGCAGGGGCTGAGGGAAAAGGATGTGTGGGAAGGAAGTGTGTTAACCAGATGGCTCCACTTCATTGTTTTTGGGAGCCCTTGAACAGAGTGAGGGAAAGATCAAGGCAGCAAGTTTCTGCCTGAGCAGAGGGAGCTTTGTGTATGCTCCTCACCTCACTGGTTCAGCTTGGCAAGCAAGACTCGAGGAATATATAAACCCCCTCGTGCTGTACTTTCCATCTTTCCAAGCACACTACTGTTCGAATGGGATGTGCTGTATGGTACTCGTGGGGATCCTCTGTCTTTCTGGAAATGTAAAAGCCCCTGTTTGCCTTACTGTCCACCTCAACTAAAAAAAAAAATAATCCAATTTTAATAACTGTTTAATTGCAGGGCTCCTGTTCATTAGAAGTTCCAGGCAATGGGAACCACTCAGTATTTGACTTGACTCATTGATGTCTATGTGTCCATGGGGGACCTTTAGAATAATGTAAAATGAGCCAAAATACCTGTAGAGACCAGTCTCTCCAGGGTAAGCATGGATAGTGTCGTTGTCTAGGGCTCTACTTAGGGAACTCCATGTCTTTTGAAAAATAAAGCATTTTGGGGATCTAGGCTACTACAAAAGTACTGAGTGAAATGTAGGAATGAAAAAAGTTGCGTAACTGTAGCATTGCTGGATCAAAGTTATCACTAGTTAACTACTGAAACACTCTTGGGTATATGGTGTAAGAACAGCCTTTAGTCTAACAAACAAGATGAGGACAAGAAAAGAAAGATATATTATTAGCTGAATCATGACTATATATTCTCCAAAGAGGTAAAAACAACATCTATTTATGCTTCCACTTAGGAGATTTCAACACAAGGGTACATTGATTATTTATTTGCTGCATCTAAAGATAACCACCACTCATTTAAATGAGTTTGAACAAACTTTAAGTAGTGGCATTTAAGTAAATTACAGGCAATGTTTTTCAGTTTTCATTTTAGAATTATTTGTGCCATCTGAAAGCATTTTAGTTCTTCATCTCAGTTCTTCTGGATGTTATTCATTATTCCTCTGCTTGTTCCTGCATCACATTTCATAAACTAAGGCAGGCTGATGTGATTCATGCCAACAGGGTTTGCTGAATTGCCCTGATCTCCTGCTAAACTTGTGTACTATTAGCTGAAGACTCTCTTGAGTTTTGGAAGAATACCTCACTGGCAGCAGATTGCCTAGGAAAACAATATAGTTTCCTTCATAAGGCATCTGCAGGACACCAATAGGAACTTTTCCATATCCACCTTAAAAGCCACAGTTCATTTGTACTTAGCCTTGATCTTCTGGCCAAATTCAAGTGTTGCCTGTAAAATGTGTCTCAGAGAAAGGAGAACACTGGTTTGCTTTGTGTATCAAAAACGCAAATGCAAGGTTATTGCCAAACTTTTCCATTTCCCTCAAATATTTATGTCAGCCTGTCTTTGTACTGCAGTCTGTGATCAGTCAAACAGTGACCTTCTTTTTGGTAGAAATACAGCAATTTCTACCATTTATCTGAACTCCAAGAGAGAAGCGAATCCTGTATTCTGGGATGGAAGGCATTATAATCCTGTTGGTTCAGACATCAGGCTGCTTTGTGAGAGTGCTGTAGAGAAATCACAAAGACGACAGCTCCTGTCCTGGGAAGTTGACACTTCCAGTTATCTGACAGGCTATGATGGAGGAACACAATCAAGAACTATAGCAAGGCAGGGGTGGAAGAGGAGGTGGAGTCCGCAGTTGAGGTGTAAGCAATCAAAAATGGAAACGGAAACCTTATGTCCCTATCCCTAAGAAACTGCCAAAGTCCCTGTGATAGTGCTCAGCTGTTTCTTCCTGTGTTTTCTTGCCCCATGAGCTGCTTGGTGTTCACAGCTCCTGTTGAAGGCAGTAGTCCTAATTAGATCTCTAGCCAGTGATAGCACCCCCTCCAAATTTATGCTGATATGACAGGGACTCATTTAAAAAAAAAAAAAAAAAATCATTCATTAATTGCACTGAACCCAGTAGTTCATGCCTAAAGGGAAACTAACTCTGGATATCAGACAATTTAATGACGTAATAAGGTGTAGAAGCCCGTGACTGTCAAACTCACCACAGCTAATACACTTTGATTTATCGGTGTTTTATTTTCATGATTAATGTGTAAGAAAAATCCATTAGATACTGACAAATTAAACACAGATATATGCGATTCTAGCTCTCTGTGCTTTAAGAAACATTTTATCTGTATTGTTTTGTGTTATTTTTTAGAGAAAAAGTGTAGTTGCTGTTTTACCAGTAGTAGTTTTAGATCTCTGCGAGTTTCTCTCATGAGATACCTTCTTTTGTGGAGATCAAAGGATAAAATTGCTTCTATCGTATTTGTGGATCATAGCATAACACACCCAAAATTATATATTGCAGTTGGACTGACTGATTGATAACAATTACATGAAAGTGTATACTGCTTTTCAAATAGATTAGAACAAGAAATATATATTCAGGATATATATCCAACCCACTGCTTGATGTTTAATGGCTCAGGTTCTCATAACCAAAGGATTTAGTGTTACATTTCATAGCTTTACCAGGACTGCTGAACTGTGGCTCACGAAGTCAGAAATCCTATACATTAGAAAGCAACCAACAGATGGCATTTTATAAACCCCAGGTTTCATTGTCCTATAAATAGAGATTTTCAAATACATAATGAGCACCCAGCAAGAATAATATTCCTTCCCTGTTACTACTTTATTAATCATAGGCAAGCAACTACTACTTTTTGCCTCTTGCTGGTAATTCTGTTTGCAATATACATGGCGTTATTATCGTAAGGCCATGCTCATCTGTGAGTTAACATTTCAAGTTAGACACCAAGAACATAAGTGGCACCCACTTTTTTTGGTCTTATGCTAATCATGTTCCTTTAATGTGCATATTCTGGCATGATGATTATATTGTAGTATACAATAAGGATGGATTTCAAATGACTGGAAATCAGATTTTCTTTTTCTAGAAGGGAGGGTGGTAACTGGCAATTAGGTTTAACATAAGTCTTAGTTGAAAAAAGGTGAAAGGAATTGCTTTTAAAATAATAATAGTGCCAGATAGACAGAGATTGCTTATGGATGGTGTAACAAGCTGTGCAGGGGAAAAGTCAAAAGATGGCCATGGGAGCATTTGGAATGTAGAAAAATCAGTCTGAAAGGGCATAAAGCCCGCACATTTTACTATAGTGTTGCCTTAAGACTGTTATCCTGTATCCTGTTATTATGAGATTCTTTCTGTTGTAAAGTTACTCTACCTTCTCTCATATATCTTACTTAATGTTATTTATTGTCTTTTGTAGAAAGAAAGCAAAGTGCTGCTTTTAGTCATGTAAGCAGTAATGAACTAAACCATCTTGTTCAGCATCTCAAAAGTGTGCCTTGGAACAGAGAACGTATTAAAGAAAAAACAACGTTTATTATTTGGTACATCTCCTTTCTTTGTGCATTCAAAGTCCTGTCACCTTATTTAAGGCCTTGTTGGTGCTACATCCATGTAAAGGTTTTGGCTTTGCATTAGTTGTTCCTACTGATTCTTTGGCAAGGATTCATCTCTTCCCAGCTGACAAGTCATCTGAGTGGGAACTTCCACAGCTCACAAGAAGGAAGATGTTTCCTACCAGCATTTATTTTGGGTTGTGGCATTCCAGAGTTGATTTTTAGACGCAAGGAGTGGTACTTCTTTTGGATGTTACTTTATTTTTATTCCAGAAAATACGTATTTTTGTAAGGAAGATTTCCTCCAAACATACTAAGGGAAGCTTTTGTGAATTGTTTTACACTGTTTGAGGATAATGTCATGAAAGGGATAAAACTATCTCTTTGTTTTAATGAGGAGTGAGACCAGTAGCCTAATAATAGTTTCATTGATAGCTGTTTGTCTGTTAGTCAAAATGTGTAAGGAATGGTTACAGAACTGGGATTTGGACGTGTGGCCATGAATGGCTATGGGTGGAACTCGAGCTTCCGCTACAGTTTTTGTGGTGCACACGCTCTGCTGTAATGGGCATCCCTCCTTACTGCTGGAGGTCGTGCTGTGCCTGCAAAGCATGACTGCTTTGGTCCAACCAGAAGGCTGGTGGGAGGGGAAACAATCTGAAGTCTGGGCTTAAGAGCTGTCCCTGGGAAGAGCCTCCAGACTCAGTACTTGCACAGTAAGTTTGTTGCTCTTGTCTATGAGGGTGATCATTAAATGTGTCAGTTGTCTTTTTTTAAAGCAATGAGATATAGAAGACTGAATTCTGTTCTAACTTACACATCATTTAGTACTAGAGGCTTTTTGCAAAAGTATTCCTGATAGAATTTTCATTGGTGGGAAAACGGAAAAGAAACAGAGAGGTGAAAATTTGAGCTATTGCTAAGAAGTCAGTTTGGAGAAACTTAAAGCTTTTCAACCTAGCCAAGATTTTCTGGCTATTGTGTGAGCTGGAGAGTGACACATAAGACATTAGATAGATGAGCTCTTAATTTTTGTGTCTTGTATCTAAAGGGAGACCTCTATGTTTTACTTTTCTGCTTAGTTTGTAAAAAGTGGGAAAGGCTTGGGTGACTGCAGTGTATGGGTACTTTTCAGTCACTTACCCAAGCTTTCTTCAGGAATTTAAAATATTAAAAAACCCAAAGCCAAAACCTAAGTTCCATGACAATGGAGATGCAGGTAGAGACAAGAGGCCAAAATAAAAAACCTGCTGAGAGAAGGCTACACTGTAAGTTTATAAAACAACTTTGCAAGTTCTGTTGGATACAGAACCACATTGCTTTAATGGGTGTGTGGACAGGCACCTTGAAGAGTTTCCTGAGCAGAAAAGTAAGCACTTTGGTGAATGAGAAGATTTTGGAGACTAAGCAGTAAAGCTGAAAAGCTACTGTTAAAGGTCATGTTTTGGTTACTGTAAAAGTGAACGCTGTGTATATGATGTGTGCATATGATAACAGTTAAGGATAAGCAGGAAGTGACATTGCTGTGGAGTCCAATAAGCACAGCTACACTGGTCAAGCACCAGGGAATACCACTGCAATGCTGGAAAACTTCTGTTGGCTTGAATTTGAGGTCAGACCTGCTGCTGGCCACTTGGCTTTATTTTATGTATTTTATTGTCTCTAGAATCTGAAACAGTTTACTGTCACCAGCGTGGTTTATGAACTATGTACAAGATAGTGCTGGCTGTGGCCTTGTGGTGAGAGGGAGCTGGCTCTTCCTCTCCGTCTAGCATTAATCCAGTGCAATTCATTCTTTTTGCGGTGAGCTAGACAGCTTGTTCTTCATGGGAGCTGATTTGGTTATCAGCTCTTTGGTTATCTGTTGCTTTATTAACTTAGTGATCTGATCTTTTGAACCTATTGATTTAATTGTAACTGTTCACTCAATTTTGTTCATTGCATTATTCCATTTTTAATTAGTTCAGTAAAACTGTACAGTGAATCAGCTTCGTACAACTATGGTTATTTAAATGGGTTTTTTCTTGTTCAGCTTTGAAATGAAATCCATAAATGCACAGAACAGATTTATTCCACTACATTGGAACAAGATGAGCTCAAGGTTACAGAAACCAACAGATGAGAAATGTGCTTGCCTCTTGGTTTTGTTTCTGCACCAGTGTCGAAGAATCCCTTTTAGTCTTGGGACAATATCGGTTTTGTTTCTGCACCAGTGTCGAAGAATCCCTTTTAGTCTTGGGACAATATCCTGAGTCTGTTTCCCCTCTATAAAGAAGGTAAAGTTTGATTGTTTGCTAACAGAAAATCATTTGAGCTGACATTTTGCCACCTTTGTCAAAAGAAGGCTGTTTTCATCTTGCATACACAAAATCACTCAATTCACTCTCAACTGCAGATAGCAAGAACTTCAGCTCCAGCATTTAGAAGTCTAAATAGAAGAAATAATTGACTGTGTTTTTAAAAATGCATCTTCCCAGGCTGCATTGGCCAAAGCACAACAAAATACAGTGGCAACCACTGCTGCCGTTGAAAGTGAGAGAAGCTCTTCGTTTGTGCTGGAGTACCTGGCTAGCAGGCGTCACGCTCCATAGGAAGCACTTTCCATCGCTGTGACATTATTAGGCAAATTNGAAGAATCCCTTTTAGTCTTGGGACAATATCGGTTTTGTTTCTGCACCAGTGTCGAAGAATCCCTTTTAGTCTTGGGACAATATCCTGAGTCTGTTTCCCCTCTATAAAGAAGGTAAAGTTTGATTGTTTGCTAACAGAAAATCATTTGAGCTGACATTTTGCCACCTTTGTCAAAAGAAGGCTGTTTTCATCTTGCATACACAAAATCACTCAATTCACTCTCAACTGCAGATAGCAAGAACTTCAGCTCCAGCATTTAGAAGTCTAAATAGAAGAAATAATTGACTGTGTTTTTAAAAATGCATCTTCCCAGGCTGCATTGGCCAAAGCACAACAAAATACAGTGGCAACCACTGCTGCCGTTGAAAGTGAGAGAAGCTCTTCGTTGGTGCTGGAGTACCTGGCTAGCAGGCGTCACGCTCCATAGGAAGCACTTTCCATCGCTGTGACATTATTAGGCAAATTCCAAGGGTTGTATCCAGCTGGTGACAGTTGGCCTTGTAAATGCCTATCCAGCCAGGATATGTATTCCACATAAAGTAGGTCTGTGCTCTTGTGGTTGTTACTAGCATTGATCTAGTTAAATACCGTATGAGTGCGTAACCGGGTGATGATCTGTGACTTTGAAGGACCTGATAGATTTTATTTCTGCTTATGTGGTTTTGTAGTGAGGCAGTGATGTGGATGGGTGGGCAAAAAGAAGAGGAACAATGTCACTGAGGGAGAGCTTCAGCTTCTGGGGTCAGAAATGCTGCTGCTGAAAACAATGCTGAGCCCAGATTATAATGCAAAGTTATCAATCTCAGATTATTACGCAAAAATGTATACATACATACACACTTCCACTTTGAACAGGGAAGACGAAAATTCTTTTTTAATATTGTACAGCACACATTGCTAAAAATGTGTTGAACTGGGTGTCTTGGGCATCCTGGAGTGAAAAGAGAAACCCTTGCAGGAAAAATGTCTGTTTGTTAAATCAAGTACAGCACCTAATAACTACATACACTTCTCAGGCTTAAAGAAAACAAAGCTGTAAGGTTTGTTTTTGTAAATGGATGAGGGGATACAATTGTGAATGGATGAAGTGTACCAACAAACATGGGTTTGCAGGCATATGTTTTGTTATCATTGTTCCTTGCTACAATAGCATTTTTCTTCGATGTGGATTTGGAAGTAGAAGTCTACAAAAAAGTGTCTATAATGTATTCATTAATAAGCTTCTTTTCTGGCTATGATGCAAAAGTGATTGTTAGGTAGTCTGCAATAAAAGCTGAGCTTTCAGAAGCAATCCAAGTACGTGGCAACAGAGCAGTCGGAGAAGATCCAGCTGCTGAAGCAGAACTGTCCAGCAGCTCCAGATGTAACAGTGCTGGGAGCAACTGTTTCCCTCTGGGTGGGGAAAGGCTCTGAACAGCCATGGCAGTGAAATGAGGGCCCTGTGGAGAAGGGACAGTTTGACCATGGTGATCTTACACCAGTCTAGTTTTCTTCTCTTATTGAATGGATATTTGGGGTTTGCCTCGTGCTAAGGGGAAGGCAGGTTGCTCTGTTGCTTAGACTGTTCCTAAATCAAATGCAGAAGGTTTTCAGGGTTCAGGACTATGGCACTTGCTGCTGGTCCTCCTGTGCCATCCTCTATAAGCCCTGTCAATTCAGCTGACGTAGATGAACGTGGTGAGGCAACTGTGGCTTTTATTAATTTCTTTGGGCTATTTTGCTTTTAATTAAGGGGAAATACATGAAAGCATGTTGGTAAAAGAAGGTAGAAGTGGAAAAGTACAGTCCTTGTGTGCTATTGCAAGAAACCCACTTTACACATTGGGATTAAGTTGGCAAAGCAGTAATATAACGAGATTTGTACCAACTTGGGAGACATTGAGGGTATGAGAACAAAAGCACAATATGCATAGAAATTTTGGAGAGGCATTTAAAAGTTATTTTTGGAACGGAGCAAGCAGCACCCCAGGGAGATTGGTCAAGCAATGATATGGTGGTGATAAATCTGGAGGACTGCTTGGGAGTATGGGAAGTCTGTAATGATTTTATACCCTCAAGTATGTCATTTAAAATGTAGGTGCAAGGATATGCTTCGGGTTCAAGGTTGATTTTTTTTCTTTTTTTCCCCCCTCCCCCCGTGTATAATTTATTTCATGTAAATTGTTCTTCCAACAGTGGTTTGCTTACTTGCTTGTAGACTCTTGCATGACTCAGAGCAGTATGTGAAAAATCTGCCTGTGTTTCTAGGGAGCAGAAATCCCTATCTAAGTATCCTCTAAAAGGTCAAATTGAATTTAATAAATTTATCTCTCAGAAAAACAATCTTTCTTTAGCTAGTAAGGAGGGGGGAGAGAAGGTTTGCATTTAAAAAAAATTCTGAAGCATATTATAGTTGTGTAAGTGTGAAGTGCTAAAAGCTCATATTACTGAAACCATCCTGGTGTAAATCCTTGGTATGTGCTGGAGTCAGTAGCATGACTCGTAATTCTATTATATTATCTCTGTAAAGAAAGGAGAACTGCTGGGAAATGCAATTCAAATTTGGTCTTAAAGTACTTATCTAAGGGCTGTATCCTGCCAGCATTTTTAAAATAAGGGTTGTAATCAATGCCATTGCTTAAAAATCAATGTTGCCTGGTATAGTCATGTGTGATAAACCAGCACTGCAGCAAACAAAGCTCTTTCAACTGCAGTCTTGCATTCAGCTGGGTAGTATATAGCTGTAGTATAATATATTGCTGTACAATGCAGCACAATTTAAATTGGAAGCATGACAGAGTGTATTTAATGATATTATAAAGTTATAGCAAACCATTGGTCAGTGACGTTTCACAAGGGTGCTGTGACAGGGACTGTGACTCAGGGAGTGCTGGATGCTCAAAGTGGCGTCTGGTTTTTATTCTCCCTGCCCTTTGCATAAACCCTTCACTGCAACACCTCTGAGTGGTCAGAAGACCAGAAAATATGTTTGGACCTCTTTATATTCTTTCAGAACTGGTGAGTCTGGTGTGTAAAGTAATAGGTTTATGTTTATTTTTAACAGGAATCAGCAAAAAGAGGTCGTTGTTTCCAGTGCTTTTAGGTGCTGTGTACCAGGAACTGAAGTCTTTCGGAGCTCTTAAATTCATTTGTATTTTTGCTGTGGCTTAAAAGTACATATTGTGGCAATAACGCCCAAATGGTGCAACGTGGAATGCTGCACAGCCATGTGGTACTGGGCTGCCTCTTTCCACTGGACACACTACAAAGACTACAGTAAATGTATCTATAACAGACACTTATGTTTTCAACTGGGGCTGTGTAATTTGCAAGGGGAAAGATTTAAATTAGACATTAGGAAGAATTTCTTCTCAGTAAGGGTGGTGACGCACTGGCGCAAATTGCCCAGGGAAGCTGTGGATGCCCCTTCAGTGGAAATGTTCAAGGCCAGGTTGGATGGGTCCTTGAGCAGGCTGGTCTGGTGGGAGGTGTCCCTGCCCGTGGCAGGTGGGTTGGAACTGGATGGGTTTTGAGGCCCTTTCCAACACAGACCATTCTATGATTCTATGAAATGGGAGTGGATAGGTTGTGTTGGAATAAGCCACTGTGATGTGGCTTATGTGAATTAAACCTGCTGTGTTTCTCCTACACCTCCTAGAGAAGTAGGACAGCTGACTGAGGGCAGTTAACTGAGGAAAGGAACTTGATGTTCTTGTTCACCCTTAAATTGAGAACTGAATACAATGTTCATGCAACAGTCCACTCAATTAGTCATGAAATGAATCAGTGACTGTGGTGGGAATGAAGCCCAGGAGTCATGGCCCCTCTACTGGGTTGCACTGCCCTTAAAAAAAAATCCCCTTTTTTGAGTAAGAAATTTAAGAAATATCATGACAGTTTACCATACTCGTTGGCTTGATTTCTTCCCCCACCCCCTTCTTTATTTTTTTTTCTTTTCCTCTAAGAGACTGAAATAAAATAAGCAAAGGCTTTTCTAGGATATATTTTGAAGCCAGGCATACACTGAGAGTCAAGCTGATATTTCTGTAATAAAATCTTCATTTCATCCCTTCCTGGAAACATGAGTATGTATTATGAACTCCATGACTGGCAACCTTTTCCTGAAGACAACATAGATCCTTGGGAGAATATATTCTCTCCTGATCTGCCTGTGTGACTGCGATTAATGCTAATGGAGTCACTGAAAAGGCAAAGATGTCCTTGTTTGTACAAATGGCTGCAAAGTAGATGTTGCAAAAACATGCTGGGAAAAAAAATACTCCCTGACACAGCACTGCAAGTCAAAAGAGAGACCTCATCAGCTGCAAGAAGTGGCCCATTGTGAGGCAGTCATTAAATATAATATGGTTTAGAACAGACTGTTAACAAAGATCAGGTTTTCTTAAAGGTAAAATTACTTTCCACTTACAGTACTTTCCATTGTGAGGGTTTTGAAGGACTCCACACATACAGTCCACATCCGTATTTAGAGATGGCAAAGGACCGAGTTAGTGGGATTGAAAAGGTCCCTGTTCTTTGCTTGCAATGCAGCAAAGGGCAGTGTTCAAGTTCCTGGCTTGTGAGATCTTTCTGCTTATGTTACTTAGTGGAGTTTGCAGTGAAGTAGGAACAAACACAAGATCCGCTACTGTGCCTTGGCTGGAGGGCAGAACTTCTCAAACGAACGTGTTCAGACTGCTGTCTATCTGCTTCACCACGCAGCAGCAGCGGCTGCACTGGCTTTGTTACTGTCTGGGCGCGTACATTGAGAAGCAACATGAAAATGCCTTTTCCAGAGCTTTCAGCCAACAGAAGTGAACCACAGGGAAACTTTTAGTAACTTGCTTTTTCCTCTGGCTGCCACACCCACCCCATCTTTTCAATCAGTTCTTAAAAAGCAAGCATACGTTCTTGCAGTTGAGTTTTGTTAAGTTTTTTATAATAGTGTGAGCACGGGGAAGCGTATCGACAATGAAGTATCTGTACAACATAGTGTCTTCTTGGCCTCTTCTTACTGGACGAAGTGTGAGATTGGTCAGTATGTGTTCATCCTTTGACAGCTGTCCTCCCAGCATCTCACCATTGGGAACAGGCAGCTCATTGATATCTCGTGAGACTGGGCAGTGTGTGCAATGTAAGTGGATCAGTTAAGAGGCACACATGGCTACAGAATGGTTTGGATTGGAAAGGACCTCAAAGATCTTCCGGTTCCAACCCCCCTTCCATGGGTAGGGACACCTTCTGCTGGATCAGGTTGCTCAAAACCCCATCCAGCGTGACCTTGAACACCTCCATTGATGGAGCAGACACCTCTTCTCTGGGCAACCTGTGCCAGGGCCTCAGTACCCTCACAGGAAAACATTTATTCTTAATACTTAATTTAAATCTGTCTATTTTTGAATATCTTGTAACCAGTTAGACAATGGATGATATAATATCTACTCTCTTGTCTACCATAACATCTGGGAGCAAGAGTCCCCAGGAAAGGATTTTATCTGGTGGAGAAACTTGTAAATTTTTTTCACCTTCAGATGAGCGTCAGCAGAGTTAGTTCAGAGATTGTTTTGATACGGTTACTATTTAATTATTAATAATTAACAGTCATTGTTACTTGGGGAGCTCACATCCTTATGTATCTGAATAAAGATGTCAACCATACTGACTTTGCCCCCTTAGAGCCCTGCTCAGTAGAGCAAGTTTATCCTTTTCCAGTCAGTGTACAGCAGATATAAGGACAAGGAGCTCAGCAGTGAAGGAGAAAAGTTTTTCATCCCAAATGGTAATCACAGAGGATTCTTTGGCCACCTGTGTCTTTCAGCTCTCCACAAAATATTTATTGGTAGTGTTAAAATGTTGTGAATAAACATATTCCTTTTTAGTTTCTTCTGAATCAAAGTGTTTATTAAGTACAATGCCAAGACAGAGATTAAATTTACCAACACTGATGCAGCTTGCCATTAAGAGTGCATTTATGCAACTATGAAAATGTGGGAGGCTGGAAAAGGCTACTGTCTATTGAAAAGAAAGCACCCGTAAAAGAAAAACGGTGTGAAAAGGCACAATTGGAAGATAGGAGTAGGGAAGTAAATATGAATCTTATCAAGATGCAATGGACCTTGAACTGATGGAATTAAGGAACTATAAGTATGAATTAAACCGTATCTAGGCTGTGTGTACTCAGTATCAGGTAAAAATCTTGAAATACTAGTGCTTTGCTTTCTTTATGGCATCTTAAAAGACATGTCAGTCCAAATAAAGTGTCGACTGCAGCAAAGTTTTGTGTTGCTAGTAGGCATAAACCAAATTAATCAAGAAAGTCAGCTGTCCCGCACAGAACACTGTAATTCAGGAGCCTCTTCTTGCAGTGAGACTCTAGTCCATTACTCCTGGAAGATGATACTATGCCATCAACCATGAAAAGAGAAAAGAAGGTTTCAGTAAGCTAAAGGAAGCTTCAATAAAGCAACTGAAACTTCTTGGTTGTCACCAAAGGAGAACAACAATCAAAGGACTTTTTAAAAAATAAGCATACACAGAGATGGGAATGCATTGTAGGTTTGGGGTTTTGCATTCCTATTTCCAAAGAGAAGCAGAGCTGTTAAGTTTCTTAGTCTAAAAAGCAGTGAAGTTCAGCTTGTGTGTGTATAACTAGAAATTTTGGCTGTTGGGAAGGAGGACGGAGAGTGTTACCAAGTTATGCATTAGAACGTTTTTATAACTCTGTAGACCAAGCAGCTTACAGTTTGCAATAGCTTCTGCATCTTTTTATCTGTATTACTGGTACAGAGGAGTTCATTCAATTGTAGAGTGAATAACAACGTTGCTACCTGTACAGTCATAGGCATATACAGATATTCTTTAGGGGTTAGCTCTTAGCTTTGCTAGGTGTTAACTCCCTGGGCCATAATGGATTTGTGCTCTCAGGGGACTAGAGGATCATCACCCCCTCCCCTTCTCTCTGCTACAGAGAGAAAGCTCTGGGGGCAGCTTTGGAGAGCATTATTTCCTCTGTTCAGAGCACCCAGACCATCCGTCTTTTTTCTCTTCTTCCCCTTCGCAAACAGGAATCATAATTTCCCTCCACTGCTTCTCACTCTGTTCTAGGCAGTTAACATTGTCCCACTTTTTCTGTGGGGAAGCCTCAGCTTAGCTTGGGTGGAAGATAGGAGAAGACAGGAGACATGATGAAGGTTACAAGTATGGTTTATTCTAAGCAGAAGCTATGGCATGGTAAGTCTCGGTGTTCTGGTCCTGTAGAGCTCATGCTTATGGAACCGTTTTGTTTAAATGCTTGGTAAATGTGAAGGGCTTTCCAGATCCAGACATATCCTGTAGCTGTAGGTCTGGTGATGTATTTCAAAGTATGCCTTTTTCTCCTTGTGGCAGCACAGGGGGACAGACCCATAGGTGCAGCATCTCGAACCTGGCATTGCACAGCCTTTCAGTTCACCACTAGGATATTCTATGTTCCTAATTGCAATGTAGGTTTCATTCAAGCTACCACTTGTGGTAGCAAAGCCCTGGTTTCATACCACGTTCATTCTGACAACAGAAACAAACACAACAATAGCTCATAATAGGTTAGCTTAAAATCACCACTGTGGTTTGCAAAGGCAATAGAGCTGTTAGATATATGCATAAAATTGCATCTGTTGCCACAGAGCTGCACTGTGACTAGTGACTGTCCCTTGAGTTGCATTATTTACCTTGCACGTTTTTTACAAGGTGTTATTGTTCCACTAGTAGTGTAAATCCAGTGGTACCATAGAATTGTTCCCTATGTAGTGATGATGGAGTAAGCATGGTGACTTATAACATTCTTAACATGCAGAATGTTGGCAAATGGATTACCCTTTTAGTGCCAACTGCTGCATCTAAGCAGTGTATACCCACTGCAAAGCATCAGTGCTCTTCCGATTGCTAACGATGGATGGCAGAACTGAAATGAGCTGCTGCATTTACACCCGGCTTACAAATGTGACATCAATACCTTTTTGGAAGGAAGGTAATAATAAGGGAAGAAGTAAGTGTGCTGGAAAGCATGATCCAAGCCAAATTTTAGAGAGAGAGAGAAAGAGTGGAGGAGGAAGAGCAAGAAAAGATATTGCAGATAATGGGAAAGGAAAGATAATGCAGCTTGACTTAAATCAAGTTTAAAACCAGACACAATGAAGTTCTGATGCTGCAACTCTCCATCTTGCAGAGATGCTACTGTAGTTGCAGTTCATCTCTTCAGTGAGATGGATCCGTTTATGTCTCACTGTATGTTGCATGTTCCAGGTTTTATGGCATTTATGATTTCCTCTAGGGATTTTTCTTGTTTGTTGTTGTCCTCTGTCCTCCTGGAGGGCCTGTTTCACTTGGTCTGCTTTGTAGCGCTCTGGGCTTCTATCCTTTTCTCCTTTTGGCTGGGGCTGGGTCCTTTTTGCATGCAGAGCATTTGCTCATGGATTTCACAGGAAATTTTGTAACTTGTCCAATTCACTGAGGTTAGATTTTTAATATTTTATATTACTATTTTACTATTATGAAAATAGTAGCCAGAGGCATCCCAGCTGAGGTCAAGACCTCGCTGTACAGAGTTAAGAAAGAGGCAAGCCTGCTCCTGAGTGCTTGGAGTGTAACAGAGTGGTTTTTGGATGCCTGCATAAATCGCGGGGTTAATAGCAGCATATTTCTAGAGGTTTCAGGCTTGGATGCCAGAGTGCTTCTCAAACACAAATAAATTTAACCTCCTTTCCTCTGTGGAAGTCAGAGAGCAGTAATGCTTCCCTCTCTCCAGTTCCCACACATGTGCTTGTTGCTGACATATATATGACTGTGGTCAATATAGGTGCTTAACTTCTTAAAGAGCCTTTGTAAGTCACTAAGTATGTATTGATTCGAAGTAAATGTAAATTAGAATTAATTTTGACTTGCTAATGTAGTCAAATAAGGAACATTTCTATTGATCTTTGTACTGGAAGACAATTATCTGGATTAAGTGTTTTTATTACATGAGATACAGCATATAGCACATATCATCCTGCATCGATCAGCATAGAATTGCATATTTAAGATGAGGACTGTAAGTAAGAGCAGTTAACACGTGATTTATATTTAAAACATATATTTTGTTTGTTTACTCCCTGCTTTTTGCCCTTTCAAAAGCTGTGTTTGTAGCCCCCACTGAACAGGATGACGCATGTGGATCAAGAGATTTTTGTTCGTGTCATTGCCATTCCGGCTTCATTCTCTTTCCCTCTGCTCCATCATCACCCCAGCTCCTGCCTCTCCGGCCGCTTATCTGTGTTTCCTTCTCACGGTCTTTTTTTGTGTGCTCTGCATGAGGGATTGTTTTCTGTAGGAAGGGAGTAGATTGCAGCAGTTCGGTGCAGCCAGGCAATGCCCGGTGCCTGGGGATGCGGGTTACGTGGGGTGCTGGGCTGGGGGGATACTAGGCAGACTTCATCCTTTACTGCCCGATCCCAGGCTCCAGGGACCAGGATCCCACCGCTGGACTTGAGCGACCTGCGGGAATGGCTGTGTTTCCTGCTGGCCGGCTGCTGCCACTCCGCACCCGCACTCGCATCCTGCTCCCGACTCCTCTTGGCACGAGTTGATGTTTCGGGCTCCTGAATGAATTTGTTTTCTCTGGATCCTTGGCACATTGAGACGCTTGTCACGTTTGGGTGCCGGCAATCACTGATGCGTTTGTTTTCGGGGATGAATTAGTCTTCTGAGCCCGGGCATGTCCAATTTATGAATTAGATCGCATTGAAAACAAGAACAGAACCAAACCCGGAGCAGTTTTGGTCCCCCACTCTTTTCCCCCAGCGCAGGAGGAAAAACCCTCCCCTTCCCTTGCGTCCGGCGCCCCGGAGCGCGGAGGGAGGAAAGGGCATCCCCTGTGCCCCCCAAGGCACGCTGCGCAGTGCCGAAATGAGCCGTTACGCGCAGTTTGGAGCCGCGCAATTCCGTGCCGCGCAGTGCCGGTGGCTCCGCTGCTCCCCCCTCTCCCCCAGTCCCGGTGGCTGCGCTGCCTCCGTCCCGTCCCGTCCCCCCCCGGTGCCAGTGGCTTGGTTCCCGCCGAGCCGCGCAGTTCCGTGCCGCACGATCACAGGCCGCGCAATTACGTGCCGAGCCGCGCAATATGCGCCGCGCAGTGCGGAGCCAGCCGGACAGGGGCTGCAGCACCGCGGAGCTGCAGGGCCGTCTCTACCCCCGGGCTGGGAGCCCCGGCCCCTCTCGCCGCGGCGGATACAAGCTCGTCGGTGACACTTGGGACATTCTGGATAGCTACGTGTAGTTAATCACCGCGCACGCCCCTGCCCTCGTACAGCCACGCTCCCCCCGCCCCAGCGCCGGTCCCTCCGCTGCTCTTCCCTAGTGCCGGTCTCTTCGTTCCACCCGCGCCACCCCGCTCCCTGTAGTTCTACTGCCCCTTCTCCCCCCGTGCCGGTCGCTCCGCTGCTCCCTCCTCCGCGGTACCGGTGGCTCCGCTGTGTCGTGTGTCTCCCCCCCCCCCCCCTCCCATCGGTGCCGGTCCCTCCGTTTCCCTCCATGCCGGTGGCTCCGCTGCCGCCCGCTTTCCCTCCCCGGTGCCGGTGGCTCCGCTGTCGTGTCGTCCCCCCCCAGTGACGGTCTGTCCGCGTCCCGTGTCCCCCTCCCGCCCGGTGCCGGTGTCTCCGCTCCCGCCGTGCCCCGTTGGCCCCGAGCGCCGCGGCTCCGCAGTCACGTGGCGCGGGGGGCGGGCGACGGCGGCGGCGGGCGGGGGGTTGCGGGGGGGCCGCTCCGCTCCGCAGTTCGCGCTCTGCCGGCGCCCCGGCACACAGCGAGCGCTGGAGCCTCCGCCGCGCCAGCCCGGGATCTGCGGGTTTAGCCCCGGCTTTTGGGTTTCCTCCCTTCACCCGCATCGCCCGTTTTTCCTCAATCTTGGAAAATTCTCGGGGGAATTTGGGATTTTTTTTTTTTCCCTGCTGGAGGGGTGTCTGAGCATCTCCCCGCACCTGCCCTTGCGCCTCTTTTTTCCTTCTTTTCCCTGCCTGCCTCTCCACCAAACCCGGGCTGATGTGCAGTGCGAGAGGCTGGAAATGGAAGTGTTGATGCTCTGGCTTTTCCCCTGGATATTTCAGTGCGTTTCGGTGCGGGCGGACTCCATCATCCACATCGGTAAGAGATGCAGCGGGGGAGTGGATAGGGACGGATAAATAAATAACTGAAGGGAGCGTCTCGATTAATCGCGGTCGTGTCTTAGGCAGGCGTTGATCGCAACTCCTGGGAGGAGGAAAGGCAGAAAAGCAGCAGCATCCCACCCCCTCACTGTAAAGTTGGGGGTGAAATGCTGAGCAGCGGGGATGGGGGGAACCCTCCGGGTCTCCCATGTGGTTGGGAACCTGTGCCTGGACCTGTTTGCATGGAAAGGCTTCTTCCTCCCCCCCGCACATCCAAACGCCAACAGCCCACCCAAGCAGGAGAGGGGGACAATCGAAACGTGCTCCTAGGGAAAACTTTCGGGGAGGTGACCCCCCCAGGTTTCCATCCCCCGCTGTAGCAGGTGGCAGCCCAGCCGGAATGCGGGGGGTGGGGGTGGGGGCGGAACTTGGCTGGCAAAGGGTTAGGAAGGCGAGATTTGCAGTGGCTCTGTGTGTGTGTTGTGGTTTGAATAAGATTTCATTAAAACCCCTGGGCAACAAGAAGGCTGGAGCAGCAGCGGGAGGAAGAGAGGGATGAATAAGATACAGAGGAAAGGCTGACTGGGAACTTTTACGGTTTCTGGGAGCCAGGCATGGAGATGTCCGCGGGAAGCCTGGCAAGCAAAGGCAAGGCTCTGCAGTCACCTTTTGGCTGGTGTTGAAAGGTACCAGCAGGCACGAAAATGAGGATGTTTAGGGGCGGAGAGGGGGGGAGAGAATCACTTGTGGAGGACGATGGAGGAGGAGGAGGAGGAGGAGGAGGAGGAGGAGACAGGAGTAAGGCCGGGAAATGAAAAGATGTAATTCCCACCAACCTTTTGGGGAAGGATGGGAGACCTGGTAAAAAGAAGAAAAAAAAAAAGGCGGGGGGCAGGGTGGGAGCGATCCTGACAAGGGGGCTCCACGGAGCCAGGAGGAGAAGGGGACCAGCCTGTACCAAGTTTCCCAGCCCCGGTGGGCGCTGTTTTCCCTGGATCCAGGGGCTCAACCGAGACAGACAGCATTGCGGAGCTCTTTGGAGCTCTCCCCATCGGCCCCGCTTGTCCTGCGAGGGGGGGGACAGGGTCACCCCGGCTCCTCCCCGCGCCAGCTCCATCCCATCCATAAGTAACTCCTGGCTGGAATAGCGGTCCAGCGGGCGGGAGAAAGAGGGGTGCCAGGTGCAGAGCCGTGATTCCACACAGGCGGGCTCCAGCCCCAGGCGCTCACGGTGTGAATCAGCAGGCGTTTTCCAGGCTGTGAGGGGGAATAACGCTTTGTCTGCCTGGTTTTGCTGCCAGTGCTCCAAGTCTCCCCCCGCTGCGGGCACACCACGCTCCGTCTTATGTAACGCGCATCGCCAGATGTTTTCACGTTAACCGGCATAAACAGGACAGGGAAACTAAAGCTTCCAGGTTACCGCACACAAATCCCGGCTTCACGTTTGTGAGAAGCCATAAAACTGCTGCCTGGGAGGGCGGCAGCGCAAGGAGCGGCGAAGCAGCAGGAATAAAGTTGGTCCTGGTTCCTAAGCTCGGAATTCCCTTTACCGTGGCCCCTCAACCCCGCCTCGGGGCTCCAGCGGGGCAGGAGCAGTCAGGAAAGAGGGAGTCCAGGAGCAGTGCCCCCTCTTACCCCTCTCTCCCTCCTTCCCCCCCCCCCCCCCCCCCCNCCCCCCCCCCCCCCCGCAGGTGCCATTTTTGAAGGCAATGCTGCCAAGGACGACGAGGTGTTCAAGCAGGCGGTGTCGGATCTGAACCTCAATGACGACATCCTCCAGAGCGAGAAGATCACCTACTCCATCAAGCTCATCGAGGCCAACAACCCCTTCCATGCGGTGCAGGAAGGTGAGTGCCCACGGTGCGGGGGGGACGGGGTCTCCCGTTGGCGGGGAAGCGGTTTCGGTGCCGGTAGGAGTCCGGACCCGTTCTGGTGCTCGGCTGGAAACTTTTCTTCGGTCGAGGGTTGGCGCTGTCTTACAAGGAACGGGGAGGGACGGGGCGGGGCGGTGTGACAGGAGCTCTCGGCACTTGCGGGGCTCGAACCGGTGGCTCTGTCCCCCGGGGGCTGCAGCGCGGAGCTCCCGCCCGGAGGGAGGGTCGTGGGCCAGGCAAACTCGGCACTTGCGGGGCTCGAACCGGTGTCTCCGGCTGCAGCGCAGAGTTCCTGCCCTGAGTGGTGGATGGGGGAGGTGGGGGTTGTGCGGTAGGAAGGACCCAGCGCTTGCGGGAATTGAACTGGTGTCTCTGCCCCTGGCGGGCTGGAACCGATGCTTCTGACCCCCCGCCCCTCCTGGGTTGCAACGCGGAGCTCCTGCCCGGAGCGGGGGAGAAGGGGTCGAGCAGCAGGAGCTCTGCGTAGAGCTTGCGAGAGGTGGCAGAGCTCGAAGCCGTGTCTCTGCCCGCCCCCCCGCCCTGGAGCGGTGGATGGGGGTGGGGTGCGGGGTGGGATGATGGAGCAGGAGGACCCGGTACTTGCGGGACTCGCACCGTGCCTCTGCCTCTCCCGGGACTGCAGCGCGGAACCCCGCCGGGAGCGGGGGGCTCGTGCAGCAGGCGAACCCGACGCTTGGGGAGCTCGAACCAGTGTCTGTGTCCCTGGGTGTCGCTGCGTGGAGTTCCCGCCCGGATGGGGCGTTGTGGGGCAGGAGGGGCCAGCGTTTGCGAGGCTCCGATCGGTGTCTGCCCTCCCCAGGCTGTAGCGCAGCGCTCCCACCTGGAGCAGAGGGGAGGGGTCGTGCAGCAGGGGGACCCAGAGCTTTCAGGAGGTGACAGGATTTGAACCGCTGTCTGTGCCCTCGCGGGGCTCGAACCGGTGTTTCTGTCCCCGAGAGCTGCTGCGCGGACCTCCCGCCAGGAGCAGAGGGGAAAGAACACGAGCAGCAGGGTGAGAAAAGCAGGAGCAGCCGGGCAGGCGGCTGGAAGCCTCCCGGGAGCCGACAGGATCTGTCAGGCAGCAGCGGTGGAGGTGAATACCTCCAGTTAGGTTTTTGCAAAGGGAAACGTTTAAATTAATCAGATTGCCTGTACAAATAAGGCTTTAAAACATTATTTGTGATTTAATGAAGGCAGGGTTAATGATGGCCTGGGTTATTTCAGAAGCTGTGTGTTTCAGTAGTAATTATTCTGGAAACAGAGAGCTATTTATATACCCAGACTAGAATATTTAAAAAAATGATTCATCACCAGCCTTACCCTTAGTTTCACAGAACACAGAGTGAATCTTTCCTTGTGAAAATTTGCATTAATCCATATGTATTTATGTCTAAGTTGTGTACCTGCAAATTATGGCTACAAAATTACACCAAATGTTAATTTTCATGAACTCTGAACAATTTCTTCTGCTACCTGTTTTCCTTAGAGTGGGTGCTAGTTAATATGCATGTTTGGGAGAAAGAGCAATATGCACCTTTCCAAGGGCCTGATTCTTCCTGCTGCCTGGAAAGCTTAGCAAGACAGTATGAAAAAATTCCGTGTGAAAATGGGAAGAAGGGGACTTTAAAACAAAATTCCACCCACACAGTCAGACATCAGAGGAAAATAAAAATCTCTAAGTAATGATGGGTTGATTTATTGGCAAGGATTAACTCTGAACAATTGGATCTTTTTACATTTGCAAAAGCTCAGTGTCCTGTGTTGGACCTTATTCATATTCATGGAAGTGACAGCAGTTGGCTGGCTGAACAATTGCTTGCTACAGTGTCTCTCCTGAGAAGGGAAACTTTATGAAACTGTGCTGGGTGCCCTGGGTTCTGAGCTGACAGTCTTGTGGATGGAGCCCCTTCGCTTCGTGTTGAAAGCAGAAAAGCCTGGCCAGCTGGAGGAGTCGTCTTGATCCTAGTAGATATTTTTTTCCAAATTGGTTTATTTGCTAACCTTGAATATTAGTATCTATGAAGACTACTAAGAAAATAAAATTCCTCTGTTGAAAATCCATAACGAAGCTACAGAAAAGACTGGTCAGGTTTTTAATGTTTTTGATACGGCATCTTTGTGCTACCTGGATATATGTAAATAAAGACGTTTCTTCTTATCCCTTCAATGTATTCCCTCAGGCCTTGTGTCCATTGCAAATAGAATTGTGCTTTGATGAACCGATCCTGTGCTGGCGGATTAAGGAAGTGGTTGATTAATGTTCACAATTCCAAAGAGAAATAGTTTTCTACCACTATGTTATTACGGGATACCAGTGTGGCTTTTTGGGAGGGATGTGAAATGATCCCATCTGTGAGTAAAACCTTGCTGCAGCGAGAGAGCTAAGAGAAGAGTATCAGGCTTTGCTCGGTTTCCTGGCTTGCTTTGTTGCTTCAGATCAGGCCTTTTTTTTTTTTAATTTAAGATTTAATTTCTTCTTTTTGAAACTTTTGTCCAACATGCTGACAGAACAATCCACGGGCCACACGAGTTGCTGGGCTGTCCTTACTGCGCAGTGCCTCTCCGCCCAGTGCTACTCGGTGTCATTCTGACTGTTCACTATCTCGCTGTATCTCACTGCATGGATGTCCTGCTCATTTTGGTAGAATATTGCATATAGTAGTCAAAATAACCCGGAGCAAATCCGCTGCCCTGACGGCTTGCAGAATCTTGCTGCTGCTGCTACATAAAACGCCCTGACATCCACATTATTCTTCTGTAGCATCTTCCTAAGCAGTGCCATGGAAATCAATGTTGCAAGCATTAGTTTCATAGCGATAGAACTTTTTATAGTAAAACTCAATAAAAATAGACCACTGCGATACTGCTGCCAGAATGGGTCACAAAATCAAACAAATCACAAATATTCTTTTTATTTGAAGCATCTTTTGCCCAGTCTTGTGAGATGACTTTGTAGATTATTCCTTTTTAAAGAGTGCTGCAAGCAATCACCTTCGTTTAAATGATTCTGGGCTGGTAAAATTATGGAAAGTCATCCTTCCATGTAACAAGGTGTGTTACAGAGCAACAAGACTGTAAGTACTGATGGAGATAGTTTTGCCATGTGTTTGACCTGGCATTTCTTGTGTGGCTGGAGAACTGCACATTAAGGAAGCATGAAAGCGTGGTAACTTAGGTTTTCTCAGTAGCCAGTGCCTTTGCAGAACTAAAGGCCAAACAGAAGAATCCTTGCCTTTCGTTAATGAAGTAGTTTTTAGTGCTGGAAGGTGCTGAGAAATATAAGCCTCAGGGACTTTGCTTTAGAGAGAGAAGGGCGCTGAAGTAGGTAAATAACATTTAGAGATCTTTTTTCTTCAAAGACTTGATAGCACTCAACGTAAATGGCTTTGTTTGGTGTCAAAGGACACAGTGACAAAAAGCGCGAATTGTGTTCCATCTTTTTCTTTGTTTTTAATATACATTAACAGAAACAAGATCCCGTTGCGCTGATAAGTGAAAAGATAGTTTTGGCCCTGTCAAACTCCTGTTCTATAACAAAGTGTGGCAGGAATTCCAGTAACCATAAAAAATAAACAGACCCTGGTGTATGCATGGAATAGAACTCGGTTGTCTGTGCTCACAAGCAGTTATCGTGTTTTGTAGAATATTGCTTTTATGTAGGTAGCAATTACTTAAGGGAAAAATTGTTTTTTCACTGACTGTTATGGGAGAAAATATACATCGGGAATCATTGTTCTTTTCGTATTATTTTAAGGAAATGAGCTCAAATCACAAACATGATGTTAAATTATATCCTTGCTTCCAAAGAGCAATGTGCTCAGTTTCCATTAAGTGATTGAGATGTAAGATCTAAGAGATGTAAGGCTGTGTTTGTGTGTAGTGTGTATTTAAGCTAGTAACTTTTCTGTGCTTCAAGAATTCAAATAAACTCAAAGATATGAGAAAGACTACAACTTTCAGTTCAGATTGGGATTTTTGAGCCTGTTGTTGGTTTTGAAAAGCGACTTTGTGTATGACAAGTGGGTGGCAAACAGGTTTCCAGCTGGGATGGAAAACATGCTGACGTGTTTTAAACTAGAAAAAAACAAAACAAAACTAAGGTGTAAGTTTTTAAAATGTTACTTTGGAGGTGAAGTAGTCAGCCATAGGTCAAAACTGGGGCACAGGAAAGCTAATACGTAACTTTTGTAGTACCCTTCAGAGAAGGGATCCAGAGGAGACTGCTGCTCAGAAATTGTGAAACTTTAAAACCCTGTTTCTCAATGGATGATGCTCACACAACTATGGAGCTTTCCTGGAGCTGAAACTTGCTGTTCTGTCTGCGTAGCAATTTCAAATGAATTGTTTCTAGTATTTGAGCAACATTGTATGTGCGCTTGTTGTTGTTAAAATGCTGTCAGCTCTGAAAAACTGATCAAATAGGGAAAATTAAAGATTTGAGAGCAAGAATGGTGTTCCATAAATGAGTTCAGTGTCAGTCTCGTGTATGCTGCTGTGGTTTCAGGTCCACTCAGAGCTGTTAATTTTTTGGACATCTGTGTTATATAACGTTGAGTGAATCTGATCTCTTATCATAGTGTGTAGGAAGTGGTAACCACACAAACTTGGCGTATTTGAACTGTCTTGGCTCAGTATATAGATTTCAGGTTACTACCACAGTTGCTTTCTAACAGTTTTATATGTTGAGAAGGTGTGATCTGATCAATGTGAAGATCACTGAAGTGAAATACAGACTTTGAGAATGGAACCTAGGAGCTCCGTTGCTATTGTTGCCGTTACTTGCCTGGCCAAAATTCCAAGCAGAGTTCTGTAGTTGTTCAGTGTGCCTTTCCCAGTGGTAGGGAACTGTGGAGGAGAGGAGTGGCTGTGTGTGTGCACGTGTCTTGGGATTGTTGCACAAAGCTATTTTTGAAAACTTGGGGCTCTGTTACAAGGTAATGCAAGTGAAATCTGTAGATGGGCCAGAACCTTTGTCTTGCTTTCCACAAAATACAGACTTCAGGTTTCAGGTAAAGCAGACTTTTCTCTGCTGGAAAAATTTAAACTTAGGTGACTGTTAAATATAGGAAAAAACTAACAGCGATCGTGAGAACATACCCCTGGCTTATGGTGATAACACCCAATGGCAAGGTGAGGGTTAAGCCCAGAGTCAGCAGCATAGGAAGCTCCTTCAAACAGGTGTTTGCGTAAACAGATCAAGATGTTTTGTTTTGTCAAGCTATAGTTTCTCATGCCCCAGAAGTGAAGGTTGTTTTTAGAGTTAGGATATTTTCATACCAGAATGGAAGAGTAGAGAGAAAGGAAAGGGAAGCAGAACTAATACAATAAAAAAATGTGACAAAAATTCATAAAATATTGCATTTACAAATTAATATCAGCTTTATTGATTTGAGTGCCTTGCATTAAGGATTTTGGTGCCCAGCTAGAAATAATAGGCTTTGTGTAGATTTTTAACATAAAACATTTCACATAGATATACTGTCAATTCATTTTTTTTCCAGTGGTTTCTTGAGTCTTTCATTGTCGTATAACTTTACCTTTGCCTACTTTTCTTCCGTGGCTTGCTCAAACACAGATTTCCCGCTGTTTTCATCAGGGTATGGGGTCTTGTTTGGAAGTTTTTGACAGGTGAACTCTGAGCTCTCCGGAAAGAGCATATTGTTACATACATTTTTTCCCTAGTTTTAATCTGAGCTTTCAACACTTTTTAAAACCTAACCAGAAAGAATGCAGGTAGGGGTTCCCTCCCATGGTCAGAGAGGCCTTGCTGTGCAACCACGCACTTTTCCTACTTGTCTACTGCAGTGAAAAGCTGTTGCTCAGTGGGGCAGACGTGCTCAACAGTTTTACCTTCTTGTACCCTCTGAGACCAGACCAAGACTTGTTAAGGACT
Source organism: Geococcyx californianus (assembly GCA_013389885.1). NCBI lineage: Eukaryota > Metazoa > Chordata > Aves > Cuculiformes > Neomorphidae > Geococcyx > Geococcyx californianus. The sequence continues at coordinate 38,431 of VWPV01023447.1, forward strand.
GCCATGGAGAAGACATCTGTGATGCTGTCATCTCATTCTGCTTTTTATGCTCTTACAGTCTTGTGGCTCAATGTGTTACAAACCAGAGTGTTTTGCAGTGCTGAAGAAAACAGCAAATTACAATGTATGTCCCTTCCTGTTCTTGTGGTTTTGTTCTACTGAAAACAGGACCTGCAGAGTCTTCAGCAGGAAGGAAAGGAGTCACTAGCCCACAAAGGAGTCCATTTGGTGCTGAGGATGAAGGCGGTTCGTGGACTGCAGGCAAATGTCCAGATACACCTTGTTTTTCTTGCTTTTATTCCCTTTCAGTATTCTTACTTTATAGCCACAGCTCTTTGGGTTCTGGTCACAGTTTAACTGCAGGGGCGAAATATTTTGCACTTTTGGGAGGCAGTCCCTCTGAAACACATCCCTGCTGTGGCTCCTATGTTTTCCCAGGATGTACTGTGGTTCCTTCCACGTTTACTGCTTTTGCAGATGCTCCCATAAAGTCAGGCTGGGGCTGAGCTGCCTGGGGAGCGAGCTCCGAACAGTGCCAGCATTGAGGTGCAGAGTCAGGGAGGGCAGCTTAGCATCCCAGGGTAGGGAGGACTTTTTTTGTGGAAGCTGCAGCTACCGGGATGGGACCTGTTGGGAGCACAGAGTCCTGCCCCAGCTGAGTGGAAGCTGGTGATGGAGAGGTGGGGAGCTCAGCTTGCTACAGGAGATGCTTCAGCGCCTGGTTGCTGAGGAAGACAGGGGAGGGGAAGGGTCTGACTTTCATGCTTTGTAGTTTAAAGGTTTTTATTGTGTTGGAAAGACTTTTTTTCCCTCCGTGTGCATACCAGGTTAAGCTCTTTTCTTCTCTCTCTTCTAACATGCAGACTTGCCAATACGTTTATTCCCACGTTAGGTGTGGGCCACCCATCTGTTTTAAGGGTCTCACACCCACGAGCGGCCGCAGTTTAGGCTGTGATTCTTTGTCAGTACCTCGTGGTTTCCCCACTGATCCTGCTGCCCGTCCTGCACATTTATCAAGCAGCTGCAGTTGGTTACCTTATTCTGGGATTTCATTATAGAAAATGTATTACATTATTAATTAGCATCCTGAAATATCAAAAATCAGCAGCGTTCATAAAAATAATAGCTAATGTGTTTCAGGGTTAAGATTTTATTTCTGTTTCTCTTTTTAATTTTTTTTTTTCTTGAAGAAATTAATTTGTGCTTTGTTTGTGGCAGCTTTTCTCGGTCATTACTGTGGAGGAGGATCTGTAAATGTGAAATGAGTACACAAAACCGCCTCAGCCTGATCTACTTAAAGTAATGGCTAAAGAAAATGATTCCAAATTGTGAAATATGATCTGTAGATACACATACATATATATATGTATGCCCATATACCTCATCCAAATAGTTTAATTGCTGGATTTATTGCAATGTGTCCAGCAGGGAATATGCCTTGAGCCTTTCTGTGTTCAGAATCTTCCAGCTACAGATGATTAGAGGATTGACTATCTAAGTATTACATTTTAAATTACATCTTTATACTTGCAGACTGAGATGAATTTAATATATTGATGTGATTTAGCATGCTATGGCTGAGCCATACAGTGAAAGGAGTTGAGACTACATGTTCTTTGAATAGTGGGGATATTATCATGTTTATTAAAGCTGTTTATGCTTTACTGTAGTTATTCACTTGGAAGGAAAACAAACCACAGCTTAGTTACACAACTACAACAGTGTCTGACCGTAAGGCTATAGCACACTAAGGCTGGATGAAATAGTTACTTTGGTTTTATCTTTTTGCTATTTCAGAGGATCCATAGTAAAGCTGTTGTTCAGTTTTTAGGCAAAGATCAAAACATTTTTCATAATTTTATTAATAATAAATTCCCTCTAAGGGGAATTCCTGCTGTGTCTTTATTTGTCTCTGTCACCTTATGCTTAGAGGTATTTTTTTCAATTTGCCCTTCAGAAAAAATTTACTTAGAATGAATTGTTGGAATCGAGCTGTTGTCTGAGTCTTATGATTATGTAAAATTAAACTTTTTTTTTCAGCAGATGTTTATCTTAAAGTGCTCTGCTGGAATGGAAATGGCTCACACAGATATTGCTTTTCTGGTGAGAGATTTTTCCATAATTTATAGCTATTTGAGTTGACGGTTTTGAAAAATAGCTTAAAAGTTCTGGTCTGCATTTCGACAGATTTTTTTTTCTTTGACGTAATAGAAACTACAGTTGATTTTTCTTACATACAGACGTGCTCTGTGTTTATTTCCATTTGGGAACCTGTTGCAAGAGGCCAAATTTCAGACCAAGGAATGAAACATTTTAAACACAGGGTCCATAAAAGTTTTGCAGGCTACCTTACACCAAAATGTGTCAGCTCTGAAGTTGGAATCCAGGCGCCATCCTAAGAGTCCTTTCATTTTGCTCTTCACTGAGGACAGGGGGTAGCTAATGCTGCTCCTTGGTGCAGCTCTTTGGTTATTAGGATTCTTGTTCATGAGAGAACTGAAGTGAGACTGTTAAATAGCCTGCAACATTTTAAGAACCTCATTTTATATCATATGTAGATCTGTAATCATTTCAAAGGCAGATAATAATGATATGCTAATATGCCAAGATTTCTTTCATTTACATAACTTTAAGGCAATAAATATCTGAAATGAGAAATATGTTGCAAGGGTTTCTTTTATGTTTTTCCTAATAGCTTGCATTTAATTATAATTTGGAGACCTTATTGCTGTGCTTGAAACTGCGTTTAGGTTTGTGGGTTTCAGAGTGCTTTTTATAGCCTGAAAGGTTTGTCTCATCAGCAAGAGACTGTCTCTGCTAGCCCTGCTTTGGGAGGTTCTGTTCCTTTGACCCTCTTGAGGCATCTTGGTGCCAGTCCATTTTTTTTCTTTTGCTTACTATATTATAAATTCAGATAAGCAATAAGAATTAATACTGGAAAGCATTAACAGCCAGTGCTTAAAGGTAAAAAGAACCAAGAAGCATTAATTTCAAGTGGTGTTTGGCTGCATTAAAACACACAGCAGGGTTCCTGCTGCTTGACCTTACTGAGAACCATTCCCTTAGCAACCTTTCATAGAGAGACTAAAAAGACAGTAAGAAAACATTTTTTT
>VWPV01023448.1:6110-16506 GCA_013389885.1 Geococcyx californianus
TTCTCATATCAAAGGTGCTCTAGCCCCCTGCTCATCTTTGCAGCCATCCTCTGGATCTGTTCCAACAGCTCCGTATCCTTCTTAAGTTGAGGATTCCAGGACTGGACACAGGTACTCCAGGTGGCGTCTCACAAGAGTGGAATAGAAGAGGAGAATCACCTCTCTTGACTTCCTGGCCACGTGTCTTTTGATGCAGTCCAGGATACTGTTGGTGTTCTGGGTTGTGAGCACACGTTGCTGGCTCATGTCGAGCTTCTCATAAATCAGCACCCACAAGTCTTTCTCTGGACTGAGTTATTTGGTTTTTATTCAACTGCTAAAGTATACTAGCTCATTCCAGTTGTGTGTTATTTGTATGACTTTTTTGTTCTCCAAAAATTAACTCAAAACTTTTATGGAAAATCATATTTAAATTTGTGTTTGTTAAAATCTGTCAAATCTTTTTCTTATTTGTATTAAAATATTTGTGGATATAAAACTTAAAATGGGATAAATCAAAAATGAGACAAAAAAACTTTTAAAAAACCTTAAACACATGTGGGATACTCATCGTTGCATTGTATTTATTGTAAAAACATGGAAAATGAAAAGGAAATTCTCTAGTTTGAAGGAAACAATATTTTTGGAAAAAAATAAACAGGATATGTTTCCTAATGTGAAAATAAATCGCTTTTGCTAACTCTGAATTAGAAATAACTTCCATATATTTCATGTTGCAACCACATTTCTCAGCAGGTGTTTAAATAGTTGCAAATAGAGAGAAATATCGTCCCTGAAAGTCAATATGAACAATATTTGGCTGTTCTTTTCATGAAAATAGTGTGATTTTATGTTTATTTGTTTTCAATGTTCTTCATACAGAATACTAAGTCAGCCCATTTTATTTCTGAAGACTGTAACAGGCAATCTTTTCAGTGAAGTATTTAAGGAACTGAGAATTCATGTGAGTGTTAAGCAAACATAATGAAATTATAGATTATGCTGACAATGCTGTTACAACCACAACCAAAGAAGATCACCTTTGGAAGTCTGTGTACATGCCAGCACCTGCCGATGTGCGGCTTATTCCAGAATCAGGACTGCTAAAGTATACTAACCAATGCTCATTCCGGTTGCGTATTTTTTTGGATGACTTATTGTTTCGCCAAAGGTTAATTCAAAACTTTTATGTAAAATCACATTTAAATTTACATTTTTAAAAATGCTCTCCTAAGATCTGAAGTGTGCTCTTAAATGTGAATATAGTCTAACAGGGACTGATCTGTCATTATCAGTCTGCATTAATATCACTTGTTGAATAAAAAATGCATGTGAATAATTATTGAAGATAGTGATACCTAATACAAACAACATTAGTATTAGGACATGAAAAGAGAAGAGTTAATCTATAAACAGTTCAGAGAGAAAATGTATAAAAAAGACAGAGCAACTAACACAACAACAGCTATCTGCATGTGTCTTAGGAGCAGAACAAGACGCTAAATGTCATAATATCCTTTTTTAAAACTTACTTGACTCTAGTTTGCAGTGCTCAATACTCACTGCTTTATACATCTCTGGATGATTCTACATAAGAAGGGGAATGCAGTTGTCTAAGGAGAGTGACACTGTTCAAATGCTGAAAAGAATTACTTTTAATTGCTGATTTCATTTGGTATTCATCTGAGTACCATATTACTGTTCCAATTACCCATAAACAGTAGTTAGGCCCAGTTTTCCTTAAGATTTATTCTGTTAGGTAAGTGTTTGATACAAGATTGTTAGCTTTTGTTTCATGATATGACATTGCAAAATAATCATCTTTCTAGGCTTGAAATTATATTTTCTTTTCTAATATAATATACGTCATTTCATAAACCTCAAAAAACTCTGCTACTATAATCGCATGCAACCTATTTTCTAGAATCTAGGTCTTCCTTTTTCAAAAAGTGAGATTCAGAAAGTGATCACTGACCCTATGCTCATGAGCCCATAAAGTCCACGACCAGTGAATTCAGAACATGTGATGCAAACCACAGTTTAGTTCTGCTGTTTCATCTCTTCAAAAGATTAGTCAGGGACCACACTCTTTAATGCTCAGAGGTCTCAAATATCCATTCACTTCTATACTTCCTTTAGGTGATAAATCCAGCACATTTCTTTGATATATTGAACAGACACTAACTTGAGTTTTTCAGCATTGTGAGTGAAACACCATCCTTATTTTAGTCTATGGAAGACTTCTTTTATTTCAAAGGTTATAGAATACGGTTTTGTTCATTTGAGGACCATTGTCATTAACAAGTACACAGAATAATTTCAATTATATATTTCTTCTGAAGAGTTCTGTCTTCTAAATAGCTAACATGATAATTGGTTACTGAAAAATGTTCTTTTTATACTGTATAATAAAAACTCTCCTTGGCTGTAAGCTTAATTAATGTATGGGACTTGGACTTCAAACAAAAACAGTGCTAACAAATATCTTCTCGTATTTAGCAAAATAATTTTTAAATTTAAACAAGTAAAGAATAAATCAGTTTAGCTGACAGCTTGGTGCACATTCAGCTGAGAAGTAATAGACTTAAAGTGATGGTAATGTCTAAATAGGGATATCATACAGGTTCGAAAAAATAGATACTAATTAAACAGATTTATTTTTTTTTTTACTGTTGCCTTCTGTCTGGCCTGTTTTGGTATCTTTTCTCTTTAGTGCAGTCAACACATACGGCAAAGATTTGATTAATATTAGAAGAAATTATGACTACAGAAACAGCTACCCAGAGGATTTCCTTCCCCTCCCCCAGCCCTCTCAACCCATCACCCTCTGCCCATCCCTATTTCAGGAAGGAAGATTGAGCAGTGAATATGTTAATGTTATAAATGTTTCCATTATATACTTAAGTAATATGTGAGTAGGCCATTGAAGAGGATTCTAGACTTTTATTAAAAGCTTTTTTGTCCAGAGAGTAGGGTAGAGTGACAAAGATATTTTCTTAGAAAAGCAGCAGGTTTAATGCATCAGCTGATAGAACAGCTGAATTAAAAGACAGAGGGGTCTGGACTGAATCTTAATCAAGGTCGTTTCTTTCATGTTTTCCCCTTTTCATAATGCACTCACACACTCTCTCTCACACAAACGCTTTAGCAATTGCTTTTGAATATAGCAGAATGATTTTTCAGAATGCGTTTAGTCCTATTTTATCCCTTCTCTCTCCCTTTAAAAGCCCTTTCATACTGTTCTGAATTTTTCTACAAAAAAGCAAAAGGGAAAAAAACCCTCCCAACCATCTGAACAGAAGGTATATATTTACTCCAAATGCTTCTCCCTTCTTTTTGTTCATCTATAATTTTGTATAGTATTAAATTGCTTTGTTCAAGAAGTTGTGCTGACTTTGAATTTCCTTCAATAATAAGGTCTTTTTATAGTTTCTAAATCTGCTGAAAAGAAAAAAAAAAAGAGAAGTGCATGTTGTCATGATCTTTAGTCTAGGGCACTGAGCTTTCTTTGATCCACAAGCTTTTCACAATAAAAAAGAGTACCAGAGATTTTAAAACACTGTGACAATCTCAGACTACTTCAAATTGTCTACCATGGTCTATTAGGAAGATTAGCAAAGTGAGTCTTTTTTATTTCTGTGTGATTGCTCACAAATACATTTACACTTAAAGGAAATTACACTGTATATGTAACTACAAAAAATATTTTTATATAGAATGGTGACATTGTTTGAAATTAAGGAAGATTTGTATTAACCCCCTGTTCACCTTAAAAACGGTACTGAAATAGCTAATATTATTGCTGCACATTTCCTTCTGATCATTTTCTTTCTATCTATGTTTGTGCATGAGACCGACCACTGTACAAATTAATGAAATGTTTGTGAACTTTTCCTCTATGTTACTCAGGTAAAAGACTGTCTACATATGCAAATGGTATCATAACAGATGACCCTAGAACTAAACCACAGATGCAAAATGTAACACTGTGTTGAATTAAGAGTGATTAAGATTTTTTTTCACAATAAGGAAAAAAAAATTGTGAAACACACTCTTTATCAGTACTGTCTAAAACAAGGTTATGTGGATAAAAATAAAAATAAAATAAAAATAACCCCCCAAAACATGATCATTTGTGATATCACAAATGATATTTTAATTCCAAAAGATAGTTGCTGAGAATTTCTTGGGAAGAAATTTGTTTGTTCTGTGAAATTTTCTACAATCTGGGAACTTTAACAAAACAGAACAAGGAGAGGGGAAAAAGAATCTATCTTCGGATACTCAACTATCTCACTCACTCAAGGTTATCAATAAACTATAGGGCTATTATCACCCTTACAGGACATATTTTTCACCATCTTAGACTAACATTCTGCATTTATGGGGAATGAGGCATGTCAGATATCACCACTTACAATGGAAATTATTGTCCTTGAAATTCTGGGCGAGATTGAGAAGTGATATTTTTAAATTGCTATACCTGTTAGTCTTATGACAAATATCAACTTCCAATAAGGTAAAGAGAGGGCATACAGTAGTTTCTGCATATAGTTAGAGCCCTAGGAAAGTCTTTATCACCTCTGGGGTTTCAACACCTGTTTAATTCATATATCTCAATAGAATGTTATCCTGTATGAGAATTCTTCACCTTTCCTAATTGTCTCATCCCAGTTCTATGAACTGCCTGAACACTGCTGTCAGCTGTGAATCTTTTCATTCTATCTTCATTCATGTAGCTTTATTTTAATTATAAACTGCATTTCAAGCTCATTAATAAATGCATTTAGGTTACAGACCTTTGTAACTATTCCTAGGGACACAGTGACATGCCCCTCTGCCTGTTTCAGAGTGGTTTTTGAACACACAGATCACTGCCAAAAGAAACTAAAATAGAAAAGAAAGGAAATGGGGTACGGAGAGAATCATGGGGGGAGGGGGTTGGTGGATTTATGAAGTGGGCAAGACTTCTATTACTGTCATTGGAAGAAAGGTCTTCAGTTCCTCATACAAATGTTTTTCAAAGCTCAGAAGTAAGTAATATTTTCTTATTGCTCCCACAACATGTCAAAAATATATGCCTCAAAGGAACTACTTAAGGCACAGTCTTTTCATCTGAAGTACAGTTGTTTAGCCAGTTCTTAGGCTAGTAGAAATAGATACAGCTGCCTATTAACAGCTCCTAGTCAGTGCTCTAGTGACCCTCTTCTCACTCAATAATCTGTTCCTCTAATTAAATTTCAATTGATATCACAAGAAGACAAAGATGCAGAAAAGACATCATTAACCCAGTTATGTGGTCGTTCAAGTATCATCACTTCATCACTAGCTGTGAGCTCTCAGTCCATAACCACCAACAAGGTGTTGAGCTTTCTTGATGCTGCACCATTCGTCTGGTGGTGCAGACTGGGAGAAACTAGCTGAGGTTGGCCCAGGATTTTCGTGCTCTGGCTCAGGACGCGCACCTGTTCTCATGTGTGGCCTTGGACTGTGCTGTTAGCATGCATGGCCTTGCTGGACCTGACCTTACCAGGTTTGATGAACTCCCTGGCTGGACCTCTTGCTTTGTCAGACAGATAGGAGGAGCGTTGGCTGGCCCTGGCCACTGTCAAGGACCTCGCTTGATCAGCGCATCAGAAGATTTGCCTGCTCTGCACCTCACTGGGGTTCCCCTCAGCCTTGCTGCCCCTGTGGAGCTGGCCTGCCTGCTGTTTTCTGACACATCCCTGCTAACCTGGACACTTAGATTAGGAACATCAAGCTCTTTGTATTGTCAAGAGGATTATGAAATACGAAACAACCATCAATCCAGCAAAGTGCATACCTGTGTTGGTATGGAAACAAGATTGTTCCTATAAACAAAGCAGCCAGGAATTAGGAAAGACCTTAGGCGAGTCATGCTATATTTCCACATGAAAAAAACAAACATGGTAAAACTAGAAAATAAGTGGAAATGAAGGGGACCTGTTAATCAGGGTGTGCAACAAGGGGTAAAAGAGAAGAAAAAAAAAAAAATCCAGCCCTTACCAAAAATATAGATTGTGTACTGAAACACCTTACAAGCTTTTCATCACAGCCTCATATGCACTCCAAAACCTTAGTAAATCATTATTTTATATCACCGTTTCCCCACTGTCACTTCAATTTTCAGTTTTCCTCATTCCCTGCTTCTCTCCCAGTATACAAATAAATGCCATTTATTTTTTGAAGTACTAAATTGGCAAGAGGCATCATGCATTATGGCCGATGTGGAGCATTAGTGAGAGATCTGAATGGAAAACTGGCAGTCAAAATAATATCTTGATTTCATATTGCAGCCTTTTATCCTCTTGAGGATATTAACATCTATCCCTCACTCTTCAGTGACCACAACTCTTCTTCACTGATGTAGAATATTGCTATGGTTTTTAGATTTTAGTTTTTATATAGTTGAATTTGGCCAAGATTCAAAATTGTTACTGGAAGAACTAATAGTCAGATAATGTGATTAAATAAGCCTTAGCTTGATAAGAGATCTGGTTTAAAAATGAAAAGTTCATGTGAGACTCTTTTCCACAGCTGATTTACATGAGTATTAAGAGAAGACTTCAGCAAAACAGTTGTCTTCATTTTCAATAAAGGAAACAGAGTAAAACCTAGATATTAACTCATAATGAGGAAAAAAATGTGACCTACATACAGGTTTGGGGAAAAAAGTATTTTCCAGTAAAGCTTTTGACTTTTCAGGTACTCTAGCTGGACCCTGAGAAATGTCAAATCAAAGAATGAGAAAGAAGCCAGCTGATTTATAGGCTAGCTAACAGTCCTTTTGAGCTATTGTGGCATTGTAACAGTAAGAGATCTAAGATCAAGCATTTGAAAGAGTGAAAGGAATCGCAAGTAAAGCACTATATCTAAAGTCTCTCAACCTTATGAGCAGCTCAAGCTACAACAGTGCCTTGGGAGAATGGCCATCACAGGTGAAAGAAAACAGCAACCCCTATTTATATTATAAATCACAGTAGCCCAGAAAGAGGGATATTTTCACCCTGAGAAAGAGCAGCCTTCTGTGCTACTTGCAATGATGCAACCCTATCTGCCCTTCAGACACACAGGGGTTGGGAAGTCCTGTTCAAGTCATTCAAGAGAAACATGGAGAAATCTTTCCTCAGTACACGCTTAGGTGACCAAGTATACTCAGTTGGGAAAGATATGCTTCTCTCAAGGAAGGATTTCAGCCCCCTTGAGTGACAGATGATTAGGAGAGACAGCTTTTGCTTATGACACCAAGGAATCATCATTCAGTTTCAAGAACAGGGCACATAAGGTAGGGGGTAAAAAAGGAGCAAAGCCAGTAATTTGTTGCAACAAACATAGGCAAATATTTAATATAATAGGTAAAGATAGACAGATATTTAATATTACTGGCACAAAACAATGCTGAAAATCTAACTATCAATAAAGACTGTGATCATAGCAGAGAGATGCAAAATCAAAAGTGTGATTGGGAGAAGGACTATAGAAAAATAAAGAAATTAAAACCCCCAAATAACAGGGAGAACATTATGCTGTTATCTAGGAAGTGAAAAGTTCTTTTCATCTGCTAAAATGTAGTCCTTTTCTGTTACTGTCCAGCTCTATGCAATCATATTGAAATATGACAGTGCTGTCCTGTTTGTGGTAATGGAGTCATATTGAGCTACACTATGTTTCAACCTTGTCCCAAAAATATAGTAAGTTGGGCCCTAATAATACTGTAGTCACTAAAAGAGGGTTCCTTGGGAAATCCTTGGCAAACAATAATTGCCAGTTGCCTTTATGTATATATGCTTTTAGTTTGAAGAAACATACTGAAAAATTTATCCTTATGCACTGGTAATGATATATTTCAGTGGAATGGAAGGTCTCAGACATATAAGTATTGTCTTAGTCAAAATTAAGAAAAAATAATAAGGATGGAAAAAAACTACAGTCAGTAGATAGCAATATTACCCATGAAGCTGGTGTAACTGTATAGAATCATAGAATCATAGAATGGTTTATGTTGGAAGGAATCTTAAAGCCCATCCAGTTCCAGTCCCCTGCCATGGACAGGGACACCTCCCACCACCCCAGGCTGCTCAAGACTCCATCCAGCCTGGCCTTGAACACCTCAGGGAGGGGGCAGCCACAGCTTCCCTGGGCACCCTGTGCCAGTGCCTCAACACCCTCAGTGTGAAGAGTTTCCTATTGTCTAATCTAAATCTCCCCCCTTCCAGTTTAAAGCAGTTCTCCCTCATCCTGTTACTACTTGTCCTTGTAGAAAGTACCTCCCCAGCTTTCCTTTAGGCCCCCTTCAGGGACTGGAAGGCCGCTATGAGGTCCCCTCCAAGCCTTCTCTTCTCCAGGTTGAACAACCTCAACTCTCTCAGCCCATTCTCATATCAAAGGTGCTCTAGCCCCCTGCTCATCTTTGCAGCCATCCTCTGGATCTGTTCCAACAGCTCCGTATCCTTCTTAAGTTGAGGATTCCAGGACTGGACACAGGTACTCCAGGTGGCGTCTCACAAGAGTGGAATAGAAGAGGAGAATCACCTCTCTTGACTTCCTGGCAATGCTTGTTTTGGTGCAGCTCAGGATACTGTTGGCCCTATGGGCTGTGAGCACACATTGTCATCAAGCTTCTCATCAATCAGCACCCCTAAGTGCTTCTCCACAGGGCTGCTCCCAATGATATCATCCCCCACCCTGTACTGAAAACTCAGTTTGCCCCGACTCACGAGTAGGACCTTGCCTTTAGACTTGTTCAACGTCATGAAGTTCACGCAGACCCACTTCTCCAGCTTGTCCAGGTCCTTCTGGATGACATCCCATCCTGGTGTGACAACAGCCCCACTCAATTTGGTATCATCTGTAAACCTGCTGAGGGTACACTCAATCCTGCTGTCAACACCTTTAACAAAAATATTAGCACTGTTCCCAGTACAGACCCCAGAGGGACACCACTCATCACAGGTCTCCATCTGGACATTGAGCCATTGACCACCACATTCTGAATGTGACCATCCGAACCTTTTCTTATCCCTGAACAGTCCACTCAACAAATCCAGATCCCTCCAATTCAGAGAGAAGGAGGTTGTGGGGAGTGGTGTCAAAGGCTTTGCAGAAGTCCAGATAGATTACATCCATTTCTTCTCCCCAGTCACTCCATCATAGAAACGACTAGGTTGATTAGACAGGACTTTCCCTTGGAGGGAGACCTGGATTAGTGTGTTGCATTTATATGGTGAAACTATTGTAAACAGAATACAGTATTTTTTACACAAATAAATACTCTCTTCTTTGACATAGTGACTTTCGTGCACAGGGATGTATGCTGGTGCTTGTTTTCTGTGGTTTCCTTATGGAAGTGCAGAATCAATGTGAAAGTGGGATGAATGGGCACAGCTTGCACAGAGATGGTACAACTGTCCTGCTTTACTCTAGTTAAGAATTTTGCTCTCTGAGATTCTTCTGGTGAACTTAGGAGCTTTTCAGCACATTTGCTGCAGCCACTTGCATGGTGGATGCTTCATCTCAGTATTAAACATGTCATTACCCAGATTGCTCTTTTCAGCATTTTTGGTCTTGGTGCAGAAGAGGGTTGTTATTCCTGTTTTGCTTTTGTGTTTCCAAAGGATTCTTACAAGGTCATTTTCTTTAAAAGAGAAGCTCATGCTCATTGGTATATTCTGAGGATTTTGTCTCACTCCACCAATATGAATCTAACATATATATGGACGAAGGGAGTAGTTTCCCTGGAACTACAAATATTGTACATAAATGAGCAGCAGAAAAGAGGCAAATTTAATGTGATGCTGAACTAGTTCTAATCAACGTATTTTTTTCTTTTCATTGTTGTCCACTTTGTGAAAATCAGTAACCGTATCCTCCTGATATTTGATCTACCAGTTTTTGAAACAATGCCCTATATGAGACACAAAATATTTTCTTTTCAGTTCCCACAGCTGTAACTGCTAATTTCTGTGTTGTCTCGTAGTGCTCCTCATAGATTCCTTGGGCTACCTTGTTCAGAGTCTTGTATTTTGCAGAAACTCTCCATTTCTCTCCATTTCTCTACAAACTTACCCTTTTTCTCTTGTGATATGTCCCTAACTATATACTTCTTCAGTTCATGGATTTGTTTCTAATTATCCCGTGCTATTTTTATTGATGGTTAGCAGCAATTTATTGATATAGGACATGCTGAATTGTAATGAAGTCCTAGTGTCCCTTTGCAAACAAGAGTGAGAAATCTATTAGCTGCAAAATTACTTTCATATAAGGAGTAGCAGTAAAGAAGTAATGGTTCAAAGTGCTTAATCAACTATTATTATTCTAAGCAATTTTCATTCAAAGAGTAATTTACTAGATTTTCCTGGAAGAGCTTCCCTTTCTTCAGATATTAAAGTAATTTCTT
>VWPV01023450.1:0-35809 GCA_013389885.1 Geococcyx californianus
AGACAAATAATATCCTTTGAGAATTACTGAGTTTAAGAATGCAGTGCCCACTGTCACTGTAACAAATAATTAAAAAAGGAGATTGAGATAGGAAAAGAAGGAAGCAGGGTATTGATAATGTTTTAAAATATACTTCTTTAAAATCAATCTAAGAGTACATAAATAAAACAAAATACATCTGTCCTCTTTTTTTCATAGAGATTTTCACAGGAGAGAAACGAGATTCTGCAATGTGTGCCTTAGACCTTCGTCTTGAAATGAAGAGCATTAAAAAAATTGCAGCAGGCATATATGTGACAATGATAACAATTAATGTGTATATAGTAATTTTAGGATATTTTACATGAACTTTTGGGCTTAGTTCAGTACTTTTCTATGTCAATTTATAAGCTGCTGAAAAAAAATGAATTATTTAAGCCTTTCAGACCAATATTGATCTCCATAATGATGCATGTGCCATCTTTTCAGACATTTAAGATGCAAAAAGTACCAGAAATAGTAGCATAATTATTCTACAGAATGCTTTTTTAGAGTATTTAGACATTTGGTACGGGGGCAATGCTCTCACCCAATTTTTAAAATTCTGTTTCCTATGGAAGCTGATATGCGACGAGGTTAGAAATCTTCATACTTATATTGCTGCTGGATTCTGTATTGTCTGTTATTTCTGATGAAGGTTTCAAGACTCCCCAGATTCCTTGGTCAATGAAAAGAAATAAGTAAGTGTAGTAGATCCTTCTCTCGATCTGTTGATGACATCTGCCTCTGAACGAGACGGACCGGCTTGCACAAGTTCTAAGACCTCCCCATTACCTGTTAGAGAGGATACCTAGAAAGCTAGTTCAGGTGTAGACACCTATACCACAGTTAACTAAAGTCAGAGGAGCTTTATACCACTCTTGATGTCTCGAGTGGACTGAGCAGTGGACCATGACACAGTGCTCCCTTGCAACATGCTGAAGCTCAGATCTGAGCTTACGAACGTACAATACGTCTGAATAGAAGACATATTTCCTGCAGGGCAAACAGCTTTGATTTTGAGGTAAGACTGGATGAGGCACTTAGTGCCATGGTGTAGTTGACAAGTAGGAGTAGGTGTAGGTGTTGGGTCATAGGTTGGACTCGATGATCTCAAAGGTCTTTTCCAACCTTGTGATACTGTGATATTTAAGTCATCATTCTCAGCACAGACTGTCTGTTCCTTCTCCAGAGGATCCTAAGCAACAGTTGCAATAGGATAAAGTTTACAAAATGGTTTCATGCATTCCAAAGCTCTTAAAAGATTCCAGTGAGGAATGGAAAACCTACTGACTTACAAAATATTTACAAGAGATGAAACAGCACACCTCTGATAGAGAAAAATCACCTCTTTTCTTGCCCTTTTTCGTGACGAGATAAAGAGAACTTTTTACTTGCATAGTAACAGTATCACAGTATCACAGTATCATAAGGTTGGAAAAGACCTCTGAGATCATCGAGTCCAACCTATGACCCAACACCTACTTCTACTTGTCAACTACACCATGTAGTGAATGCGTAGCATATTTTCCAGTGTTCCTTCACCAACCATGTGAAAATATTTACTGTATCTTAACTAACTTTTCACCTTTCACATTTATAGTGAGAAGTTTGCATGGGATAGAAATTTGTTGTCATATGAGTGAATGACATAACTAATAATTATGATAAGTGAGAAAATTCAAATCGTTATAATAGCAGAAAAAAATCTCTACCTCATATTTCCATAAAGCATCTTCCCTTGAAACAATGACATAACTTTAGAATCAGAAAAAAAAATGTGAGACATTCTCTTTTTCTTTTTTTATAGTAAATACAATTTGTAAGGAGGATTTCATGAGCTTCCCTTCCTCTGCGCAGGATAATCTTTGCTCTTTAGTTCTTGTATAATTTCTGCTTAGCATAATTTGCATTTTTTATATAGGAAAAATCTAAACTATATAAGGTCACTTTCTGCAGGTGTTGTAGGTGACATGTACAAAAGCCTTGGCATCTGCTTTTTATGCTTCTTTTTGCATCCCCATGCACTCTTTTTGCAAGTCAAATTCTCAACCTTAGAGACAAGCATCATGAAGTTCTTATACCAGATGTACAGCATAAAACTTTTTTAACTAAGGCAACTCAAAACTTTATCCAAATATTGCAAGTATAGCTATCTTTAAAAATATGTTTTTTCACTATAGGCTTATTCTAAAATCAGGACTATATTTATTCTATCATTCATTAAAGATGAGCAGACATTGAATGACTGGAATGGAGATTCAGCTTCAGACTGATAAAAAGAAACTGAAGTCAAGTCAAATATTCACCCTGAAAATTTTGAACTAACTTAAATTTTTCTCATGTTCTATCATTAATCAAGCCTAAAACTTCTGATCCTCCATCCTACCTCTTCTATTCTTATCAAATTCTAGAGATGGGAAAACCAGTAGAGAAATTAAATGATAAAGTATTAATAAGACAAGACAGAAGTTAATAAGAA
Source organism: Geococcyx californianus (assembly GCA_013389885.1). NCBI lineage: Eukaryota > Metazoa > Chordata > Aves > Cuculiformes > Neomorphidae > Geococcyx > Geococcyx californianus. The sequence continues at coordinate 2,501 of VWPV01023450.1, forward strand.
TTATCAGTCAAATTGTAGGCAAAAAGGTATATAAAGTTTCATCATTCCTAGGGTCTCTACATGGAACAGGAAGAAGCACTTCCTGATATTCCACTGCAGACTGGACATGCCCTTTACAAACAGCTCTTTTCTCAATTTACTCAATGAGGCAAAATGCAGCAAAAGTTTTCCTAAGCTCACGGCCCTGCAGAAAAATGTCTTCATTATTAAGTCATTATGAAGAGCAGTAAGACACCTCCAACTTTACAGCAAATACTGAAATGTTATACCTCTTATTTCTGACTGGATTTTTTTAAAATTTTCACTACAAAACTTCAAAAGGTTTATCAAGTTCCACAAAGCATCCAAGAACATGGAAACTCACCTGCTTGAAGTGTCGCAAGATGTTGATTTACTGAAGGAAACAGCTCTTCTAATTGAATATTTTACCTCTGATATTATGAAGGCTCGAAACCAAAACCAAAATTGAGACATAAAAATTGCATTTGAGCAATAATCTTAAAGTGCAAGGCCTTCATGCCCTAAGCATGAATCACTCAATATAGTATCCAATAGTTTTGTCTGAAGAAAAATTTGATGCACGCACACTGTACCCAGTGAGGTGCAGAAAACTCAAGGCAAATGATGCTGCAGTGTTCAGAGGGATTGGTCCTTCTCCTCCTTTATTGATGTTGTGAATGAGCCTTACCATGGTTATTGTTTCCACCTTATTGTTTTCCGAATATTTCATATAGCTTACTTTTATCAGTAGAAATGCTTCAATGAAGAAGGACAGAATAAATTCCATGTCAAGACCAGAATCAGTGACAGTGACATGATTCCACAAGAGTGATGAAGGAGAAGTATACTTGGGAACTGTAGCAAAATAAACATACAAAACCTCCTCCAAAATTAAAAAAGAAGGGCTACATTCATCCTTCTTACATTTTGCAACCCACCTAAAGTGGTTTAATTGAGCACACCTAGTTTTTGGACACCACTGTGTGAAGGGCAAAACCAACTCTATTAAAATCTTGCAGAACTGTTATATTACTGGGAGTCTTTACCAGCAACATACAGGGTTATTATTTAGCTAAGCTCCTCATTTTAACGCCTTAAATTAGATAAAATGAATTTATTATTGTCCTTACAGCAGGAAATTTGTTTAGACTCACACTTAATTCTAACAGTCAATAATTTTGCATGACTGCATTCTGCCCTATTGTTATCNTGATGAAGCAGCCCAGTGAAGAATGCATGTCACCCTTGCTTTAAAGATGACAGAGGAGTATTTCCTTTTCTCATCAACTTAGCCTAAAGCAAAAAACCAGTAAGTTTAAGGTTCTTTTAACAGAGGCATTGCTGAAGGTAAAAACTATTAGCAAAATAAAATGAGACCAAAGAAAGGTGGTGTACTTTTATCTTTTCCCTCCTCCTTAAAAAAAGTACAGACTCCCTGCTGGTAGTTTTTCATGTGATGGATAAATATTTTTATTCCTATTAGTTAACTATTAATGTTCAAAACACAAGATGAACAAAAATGTGCAGGAATAATCCTGCTTAAAAGAGATTAGAGAATTATTCGTATATCTAGGAATAATCCAGTAGATGGTTCAATCTAAATAAGGATTTCTCACTGTCAGAAATAATGTTTAAAATATTATAATATAAAATATCAATACATTCCTTTTCTTGGCATTTGTGGAAGGTTCATGCTAACCATATAACTGTTTAACCTAGTGCAATCTGTCCCTTACAAATCACTTCTCTGGGGAGGAACATCAGAACCCATCAGGTTCTGAGATGATGGAATGTTTCATCAGCAGCTTCATAAAACAAAATGAAAGTCATCAAGATAAGAGGGAAACATTCAAGTTCAGTCTTGGTTGCACTAATGATAACAGCAAATGGGGAGGGATTGGAATTTCTTTGGACCAAATTAACTCCTTAAACATGTTAACAAAACTACGGTTCCATCCTTTGTTTTCTTTTCTTCTTTTTCCCCTCCATTTTCATTTTCACCATACACAATTATCTAACTTTGTGTCCTAACCTCATTAAGCTTGGATCTGGGCTGAGTATCTTGAGGAATACAGCAGCTCAGAATTAATGATGGCATATTGCTTAAAAAAGAAAGCAGACACATTGTTAATGATGACACATTGCTGAAAATGAACAGCGGTTCACAAGGCAGTTTGAAGCTTGAAATCAATGGCAGAGCTTCCATGACTTCAAAGAGACAAGTTCAGTCCTGCACAGGTCCATTCCAAACTGCTCTGTGCAGTTCCTGCTCTGCTGTTATCAGATCTGATGTGCATCATTACTTTTCTGATGCTGCAGTTCAGCATCCAACAGGGCATTGTGATAACCAGAGAGAATTGCAATGAAAAATATCTTTCTCCATTTCCTTCTAAGTGATGTTTAAAAGTTTGTAAGATGGGAAAGAAAGGGGAGGAATCTGTATTCAGTATTTACATATTTTTATNAGACATAAAAATTGCATTTGAGCAATAATCTTAAAGTACAAGGCCTTCATGCCCTAAGCATGAATCACTCAATATAGTATCCAATAGTTTTGTCTGAAGAAAAATTTGATGCACGCACACTGTACCCAGTGAGGTGCAGAAAACTCAAGGCAAATGATGCTGCAGTGTTCAGAGGGATTGGTCCTTCTCCTCCTTTATTGATGTTGTGAATGAGCCTTACCATGGTTATTGTTTCCACCTTATTGTTTTCCGAATATTTCATATAGCTTACTTTTATCAGTAGAAATGCTTCAATGAAGAAGGACAGAATAAATTCCATGTCAAGACCAGAATCAGTGACAGTGACATGATTCCACAAGAGTGATGAAGGAGAAGTATACTTGGGAACTGTAGCAAAATAAACATACAAAACCTCCTCCAAAATTAAAAAAGAAGGGCTACATTCATCCTTCTTACATTTTGCAACCCACCTAAAGTGGTTTAATTGAGCACACCTAGTTTTTGGACACCACTGTGTGAAGGGCAAAACCAACTCTATTAAAATCTTGCAGAACTGTTATATTACTGGGAGTCTTTACCAGCAACATACAGGGTTATTATTTAGCTAAGCTCCTCATTTTAACGCCTTAAATTAGATAAAATGAATTTATTATTGTCCTTACAGCAGGAAATTTGTTTAGACTCACACTTAATTCTAACAGTCAATAATTTTGCATGACTGCATTCTGCCCTATTGTTATCAGACTTCGTTGTCCTGCAATAAATGAATATGGTGAATTTAGCAAAAGTACGTAAAGAAATCACCATTGTCAAGGTGATATTTGTCTCAAGTTGACAAGAAATGGACAGACAGTATGAGCAGTGATGCTCTACCATTAAATCTTGTTTACTCTGATGAAGCAGCCCAGTGAAGAATGCATGTCACCCTTGCTTTAAAGATGACAGAGGAGTATTTCCTTTTCTCATCAACTTAGCCTAAAGCAAAAAACAGTAAGTTTAAGGTTCTTTTAACAGAGGCATTGCTGAAGGTAAAAACTATTAGCAAAATAAAATGAGACCAAAGAAAGGTGGTGTACTTTTATCTTTTCCCTCCTCCTTAAAAAAAGTACAGACTCCCTGCTGGTAGTTTTTCATGTGATGGATAAATATTTTTATTCCTATTAGTTAACTATTAATGTTCAAAACACAAGATGAACAAAAATGTGCAGGAATAATCCTGCTTAAAAGAGATTAGAGAATTATTCGTATATCTAGGAATAATCCAGTAGATGGTTCAATCTAAATAAGGATTTCTCACTGTCAGAAATAATGTTTAAAATATTATAATATAAAATATCAATACATTCCTTTTCTTGGCATTTGTGGAAGGTTCATGCTAACCAAATAACTGTTTAACCTAGTGCAATCTGTCCCTTACAAATCACTTCTCTGAGGAGGAACATCAGAACCCATCAGGTTCTGAGATGATGGAATGTTTCATCAGCAGCTTCATAAAACAAAATGAAAGTCATCAAGATAAGAGGGAAACATTCAAGTTCAGTCTTGGTTGCACTAATGATAACAGCAAATGGGGAGGGATTGGAATTTCTTTGGACCAAATTAACTCCTTAAACATGTTAACAAAACTACGGTTCCATCCTTTGTTTTCTTTTCTTCTTTTTCCCCTCCATTTTCATTTTCACCATACACAATTATCTAACTTTGTGTCCTAACCTCATTAAGCTTGGATCTGGGCTGAGTATCTTGAGGAATACAGCAGCTCAGAATTAATGATGGCATATTGCTTAAAAAAGAAAGCAGACACATTGTTAATGATGACACATTGCTGAAAATGAACAGCGGTTCACAAGGCAGTTTGAAGCTTGAAATCAATGGCAGAGCTTCCATGACTTCAAAGAGACAAGTTCAGTCCTGCACAGGTCCATTCCAAACTGCTCTGTGCAGTTCCTGCTCTGCTGTTATCGGATCTGATGTGCATCATTACTTTTCTGATGCTGCAGTTCAGCATCCAACAGGGCATTGTGATAACCAGAGAGAATTGCAATGAAAAATATCTTTCTCCATTTCCTTCTAACTGATGTTTAAAAGTTTGTAAGATGGGAAAGAAAGGGGAGGAATCTGTATTCAGTATTTACATATTTTTATACTACCATGGTACTTTAGGGATACTAAATATTTTGTTAAGAATACAGAAAGAGAAGGTGACTGTTAAGTGGGGAGAAATAAAAATGAACAGAAGATTTAATCCTATCGTATTTAGAGAGACACATTTTATTCCTTAAAGAAACGAAATAATTAAAAAGAGAAAGGTTATTTTTCAGTATGTACTCCCCCAGCATAGAAAACATCTGCCTAAATTATTTTGAACTGTCTGGTTCACTAAATTTAATAAAAATAAATATCCAGTAATGTCTTTTGAAAATTTTGATGAGGAACTTCGACTACAGCAATGTTAGTAAATGAAACTAGTCAAAGGAATTCAGCTAAGCCCAGGTCCGCGATCATACACGTCATTAAATAGCCAGGATGATCTTTGCATGGTGTTGATCCTTGCCAACTAAGAGTCTCCTAAAAATATAGATAGTGACTTAGCACAGACCAGGGCTCTTTTCAGGTAGTTATTTATTTTGTCCATGGCCCTACTGTGAGACTGACTTTAATGTTGTTTGCAATTACAATTTAACATCGTGTGATATTGAACAGAGACTGCTCTATTCAAGCGGACCTAAGTTCCAGTCGCCCACGACTTGTAGGGGATACAAACAGGACAAAGGAGTCAGAGTGGAGGACTGGACTGGACTAGTACAGTCAGAAGAGATCACCTAGGTTAAGTAAAAACAGAATTAGAAGCAGAAAGATTATCATGAAATATGTAAGGAAAATAAAAAGAAAGGCAGAAAGTCTAAAGAGAGCAGTCAGTGGCAAGAAGGAAGTGGGAGGGAATGGGAACACTAGAATTAGCAGCGTGGGATAAAACTACTGAGAAACTTGACAGGAAACTTGAGATTTATTTGGAAGACTGCATATACATTTTGGATCATTGAACATTATTTTTGTTTCACAGCTACCACGTTGCTTGACTAATGGAAGCATAATTAAATCAAAACAACCGAAGTGGAAAAGAAAGGAATTGAAAACCTGAGATTTTAAAATAACATACTCCTTTTTCCAAGTCTAATTTTACCATTTATGAACAATTCTTTTCTGTGCTGGTAGCCTGTGGTTACTTAATGCATAACGTTGTCCTGTTAATGAAAAGGGTCAGCACCCTCAGCTAAAATCCACCCACTCTGTCAAGTGCACATACCTCAAATTCCTTTTCCAAATCCCCAGCTGCCTGTTAAAAGGCCATTAGTGCACAGGGAGAGTGGTAGTCTGGCTGAGTGTGGAGAATAGATGCAATTACTACAATTACAAATATCTTAGGCTTCAAGGTTTTTCATGTGATGTCAACCTTTTGTTGAGAAATTAAGGGGAAATAAGTAAAGGCACAATTTGACTGAACACCGTAAAAAATTAACAAGATTTACCAATTTGGAGAACAACTTCAGGGACATGGAAGGAATCCCACTGTTAGGAACTTCTTAGCCTAGACAGGGACGTCTTTTTTTTCTTGCATATTAGATACTTTCAAAAATATAAAAAAAAATGCTATCTTCTTCTGCTTATCTGTTTACTTTGCATAAGACTTCTACAGAAAATGTATTAAGTCATTATTATTCTCTAAAGTCCTGCTTTGAAGCCTGGCTGCACTGATGACACTGGAACTGCCCCTGAGGCCATTGGTGTGCATTGGAGTACGTGTGACAGCTAACAAATTTTAAATCACAAATGTGTGCTATCGTGTGGGTCACCCTATCTAGAACACTTGCACTGCTATTTCCTGCACTAAGAATAGTGGAAGATGACACTAGAAATAGCAATGGATAGGAACAGCAGCTTTGTCACTGCTACCTGTCATTTTCTGAAGGGAATGCTCTGTACTGTGTATCCAAATTACTCTTTTCCACTCCTCATTTCTGCATAGTTAATACTCTTACCCGTGTCTCTATATTTCAGTGAAAATCTGGAATAAAGTCCATGAAAATCTGGAATAAAATCCATGAAAATGCAGATAGATAGAAGAAAATCTTTTCTTAAAAGGTCTGGTGATTACTTCTGGCGTTGAAAACAACAGTGGAGTTACCGTTGAATTCACCGTGGGCACAAATAGGCTTCTTCGTGTCATTCTCTGTCTCTTATCTCTCTTCATTTATATGCATAAACAGTACCTTAACTCTTCCATATTCATATTTTACTGAGTAGTTTATATCTCAGACAGCATGCCTGTGTCTACAATCCTATTGCATCAGTCCTACTGTGAAGACATTTTCTACCTTTCAAAAATACAATAAAAATCGCTGTCAGCTTACGCTCAATCACAAATTATGCAAGCGTGTCGTGGTGTGACTGGAAATAATCCTTGTGGATTCACTGAACAAATTGTCGCAATTTTGTACCCTTCTAAGTTCACCTCCTCTTAGGCCTCAGAATTTATTTACTCCATGTAATCTCACCTGCTGTAGAGCTAGACCTAGTGTTTGCTTGCTCCCACGTGTCGCTGTTGCTGCTGTGTCTATCTACTGCCATGGCTGGCGTTGTGTTAGGTGGAGCAGCAGCACAGTTGCAATGGCAAGTGTTGTGACAGCAGAACCAGGAAAAACCTGTCTCAAGGCTTTGCCCCCAACCTGTTCCAGGGAATGCTCTAGGACTTACGGTAGCAGCTCCAAATGATCTGTGTTCTGCCTGCTGGGATGAGGTAATTCATTATGAACCCTCAATAATTTCATCTTGATAGTTATAAATCATGTTTAACAACTGGAGGCTTTTTCTCTTGTGAGCAGTTCAGTTTAATCTTAATCTTGTCTTTCCATCTACTCTGTGAACACTGTTCAACATTTTGGGTGGAATTAAATGTCCTTGTGGCAAATGTGAATCAAGAAATTTGGTGGTTTAACTGAGGACAAGTTCTCATACCATCAGCTGGTGTTGAGAACTGAGAAGTGCCAAAACCAAATAAGGCTTATAATCAGCAACTGTAAGAAGTACCAATCCACAATAGTCATCTCAGGTAACGAGCACCAGAGCTGGACAGATCACATATTGCACTGTTGGTATCCTGAGGTCTTTGCAGACACGTCCATGACTCCATCAAAAGGCACAACTGCTGCTCTTCTGAGAATACCTCATCTACCTGTCTTCACTCTTCAGAGTTACTAATGTAGTGGATTCCATTTCTGTTTTTCCTTTTAAAGCTCAGACTAAGCTTGGAGACGCACTGTCTGTACAGCTATCAGTGTCTTAGGTCACTTATAGCAGAGACATCCACAGTTACGTCTCCATTACTTGTTTTTCTTTCCATGAGCGAAACAGCTGAGGACTTCTAAATCAAAAAAAAAACCCTCAAGACTGTGGTTTTACAATAGGTTTCAGGGTGGCATATGGGCTTGTACCAGATGTTCTCTAACTTTATTGGAGGAGAGGTTGTATTATTGACTTCAGTGACACCTTTACAGGGCCCCTGGGAAGCAGCAGTGCTGTAGGTTTGAGAATATCACTGTTGCTGTTGTGCCCCAAGAGAGGAGCAGAAAGAGAAGGAAAACAGGAGGAAAGCACTCTGAATGGAAGAGACAAAGTCACTTAAAGCCTGTCACTATTAAATATGCTTACCCATGTTTCTCAGCATGTCCAGGCATATTTTCTAGCCCTTATAAACTAGGCTCCCCATATGTTCCCAAATAATCATTTTAAAATACAAGTTTACTTACCAGACAAGATTTCCCACTCTCTCTGAACTCTCACTGTTTGCTTCATTTAAAATGACATTTAATTAAATGAACAAGGACAGACTTTGTTTCTCCATGGGAGTGGGGGTACATGCAGTATCTTGATGAGCTGTTAAAAAGAAAGAAAAAATGAAACAGGAGTGGTCAGAAGATAATTACTTTTTATGCCTTTTCAGACATGAATTCCTCTTCCAGACAACAATGTTGAAGCAATGGTATTAAAGGACATTTGTCTTAACCACGACTTTGTTAGCAGAATTGAAATTTGAAGAGACAAAAGAAACTTCCATTCAATCCTTGCCAATTTTGTCTTAACAGACTCGATCTTTTTCTCAAGATTTTTATCTTGCAAGCACCACTTGTAGGTCATCCTGTCTAACCCGGAGCTCAAAACAGGAGTCACAAGAGCAAGTTGCTCAGGAGAACATCCAAGTGGGTTTGAATATCTCCAGAGACAGAACTCCAAGGCTCCCCTGGAAAATCTGTTCCAGTGTTTGACCACAGATGCAGTAAAAAGTTTTTTCTTACGTTTAAATACAATTTTCTGCATGCCATTTTGTGTTGATCTCTTGTCCTCTTACTGATTGTCACGGGGAAAAATGTGTCTCCATTTTTTTTACCTCATTAGAGGCTGAAAAGATCATCCTGAGCCATCTTTTCTCCAGCCTTAAAAATCACAGTAAAAAGAGTATATATAAGGAAAGGAAAATCTATTTAGGGTGAAATAATATTTTATACTCCGCTCTCACAAAAAAACTTACTTAAGAGCTAATTATCAATAATCATCATCATTAAAGGATTTAAGTATACAGCTGTGTAGAAACTACTTCTCTGTTTTTTAATATATTCAGTAAAGCACACACCAGGTATACTTTAGTCTGTCTCTTATTTCTGGCAAGACATTGAAAAAAAGAACCCCAGCCAATATATGAAGCTGGAGTTGCATTTTTTCATGCATTTCTCACTTGATATTGGTGGTTTTAGTCCAGCAAATACAGAGTATTTTAAATACTAATAAGAGTAGATTAAGCACACTTCATTAACAACTGGTTTCTTATAGTTAAACTATATTTAGATAAAATTACAATTCGTGTGAAATTTAAGAACTTGGTCTCTGTGAAATCTCAAAAGACTATTTAGATCTAACTTTTTATTTTGCCTTTAATCTAAAGTCCTTAAGGAAAAGCTAAGAGAAAGAAACAGCAAGGACCTTCTTTTTACAATGAACAACATAGGGGGCACTATCAATTTAAATTAAATTTTATTCCTAGTTATGTCTATGCAAATCAGACCTTACTATAATGATGCCAAGGAGATGAATGTATGCTAGCACCACCTGAAACAATAGAGTTTGTTTTCTGGGGTTAATTACAACATTCAGCTCAGGTTCAGGAGGAGCTATGGTCCTTGCATTGCCTTACTTATTCAGATTTCGTCATAGCTCCTTGAATTGTCCCAAACGACAGTTTGGCCTTTCTGTTGGTTTCATGCAATACGAGTTGAGTGAGAGCAGCCTGTCTTGGAAAACCAAGATAAGGAGCAGAGAGGAGCAGAACAAGGGGAAATTTAAACTTTCAGTCAACCCTAGAAGAATTGCAGCGGAATTCAAGACAATTGGGTTGTTTTAAATGTGAACACTGTAGACCATGATCCTCTTGCTAGAAGTTGTAGTCTTTGGCTAGAAGCACAGTACAGCGGGTCCAAAATAACGTTTCATTAATCTTATTACACTTTAAAACCCCCCACATTCTGCCCAAATGGAGCATGCACCTTTAGACTTGAATTTATTCTACTGGGCCATAATTTAGAATTGCCTATGCTTCTGCAGAAAACAAGAGACTAATTACCTGCTTGCAATAATACACCTAGTTATTCTTCGGTGTTTTTTTAACAAATAGAGAGGTATTCTTTATGTTTACATTTAAATATTTATTTTTAAAGAAAAGCAGTGGAGTGTAATTTAAAGAGAAAATCCATGCAAGCTAAGCAATAGAGAAAAGCCTGTTACCAAATGCAAATTGTCATTGCATTCCCTTTTGACTCTGGAGACAGAACACCATGCTGAGGTTCCATCACTCATTGGTGCAAACCAGACAGTGAGCAGCGGGCCCGTAGTGTGTTTCTGAAGGACTGCCTTTTTTCTATAAAGAAAAAATACAAATAACTGAGTAATGCCCCAAAGCCAGTTTAGTTTATTTTTCTAGGGGAGTATCTAAGTTTAACACAAACAAAGCAGTCAGATTTGATTGATCTGAATTGATTTTAAGCTGTTTTTTCTTATGTATGTATATCTACCTATTTTTTCTTTTTTTTTATCATATAAATGGCAAAACTGATTTAAACACCAGTCCTCTTAAACAGTCATTGGAACTTGAAATCAAAAGAATTGTTCACTAGAGTCCTTCAGCTCAGGAAATCTAAATGGAAAGAATCTACTGATTAAGGCTAGATTAGATCTGTACTGCAAACAAACATAAAGCTGAGTATAAACAGTTAAATGTTTATCCACAGAATGAGGCTGTTGCATTCAATTCCAATAAATGCAAAACTTCTCATAGGTTATGATAGCAAAATGTTCTGTCTCATAATATGCAATGGAAATGTCAAGGATGAAAAGTACTTAGCTTAGCCATTCCATTCTATTTTCCACTACATAATATAATATTATATAATATATAATATAAAACATATGAGGTATATTATGCTCTATACGATATTAATATACATGTTCACATATAAAAATGTAAATCTATGTGTTTATAAACTTGTACAAATACAATTTATGTGCTGAGATATATATAAATATGCATATCCCATTTTTTTCCGTCATGATATTCATTGTCAATCCAAACAATTTTGATGAGGAGACAGGATGACTGCTGCTGTTGTGGTTAGGCAATTCTGAGAGAAGATGGTGGACAAAATAAACTCCTGAAATTGAGGAACTGAAACTTTCAGCGTCAGTGGATCTTAACCTGGTGGCTGAGTGACTGGGAGGAAGCATGATCCCTTTCAGGGGAAGCTGTGAGTATTGCCAGTGTGAGAAAGCATAAACAAGGTGAAGAATGGAGGAAATAAGTGAGTCCTGAAGCTGAAGGGAATAATTGTGGAGCAAAGTGTGCCAATCAGCAGCAAACACCAAAATGCACAGAAAATAGTGTTAAATAGTGCTAGTGAAGAAGTTGAGCAGTACATGTATCTTGCCTGTGTGAAGAGAGCAAGTTTCTTGCTGGTCCTAATGAATGCTGAACACTGACCAGATATATTTCACTGCTCAGAAGTCATTAGAGATGTATCTTTTATCTTCTGAGATGTTATTGACCTTAGATGTTAGCCTATCCGGTTCAATCTATTCCTGTATGTTTTCCTTCAAATTAATACTAATGCCAGTTGACCTAAGCCATTGGTTTGGATGAAGCCTTTAGATGGAAACATCAAAGTTTATTTGTTACGTGCAGTTTTAATTGCAGCCTTGACAGGTTATCATGAATGTCAGAAAAACTCATAAGCTAGAGAAAAAACACGTTTCTTGGAACTTCAGGAGGATCAGTTCAACTGCCTACTTACAGAAGCTCAGTGCCAAAAGAGTCGCCGTACTGGATCTGAAGTATCCATGTGGGTTCTGCAAGGTATGAGACATAGGAGACATATCTGCTGGAACAATGGTTAGAGGGTAGTTGGATGTATTAAGGCACGTTCAACGGTTGAAGTAAATCAACCTTCCTTTTTTTTTGCAGAGATACACAGTTATTTTGAACACTTTTATGAAAAACTCCACTAGAAAGACTTCACGGTTTTGACCAGCTCTGACTTTAACAAAATGATTTCTTCAGTACTATTTGTCACCATCTATTGTTTAATGACCTCATACCACAAACGGAAACATCTCAAACCACACAGAATGGTAAACAAATGGGATGGATAATTGCCACCTGATTTCTCTCCCCAGCACATTAATTCAAGGAATTGAAAGCACTGTCTTCACAAAGAAGGAAGGCTGACCTAGGGAAGAAATTATTTTTCTTAGATTCAAGTCCTGGTCTACATCAACCTTTCATTCATGAACTCGTTAATCATCCTCTTTGTTCTTCAGCTTTCTAGCTACAAATATGACTAGGTTTCCTTCAAAGTAATAGGATGAATGTTACAGACTGAGAGGTCTCACATGATAGGAGATGACTTCTCACATAAAGTCTCTTTTGCCTCCATTACAATGAAGGTAGGTGTTTTATTCTGGCTCTAAGAAAAAGCGTAAACTTAAAAATTTACTGCTGTATTGTCTGCATCTGTTTCAGACTTCTGTTTACTGGTGTTTTGGTTTTATGAGCATTTCCAGGCTTGTTTTGATCAAAATGAGCCCATTTAGGAAATTCACTCTGCTGAGAACTAGTGGTGCACTAATTGGCCTTGTAAAAAGTCCCAGACTTTCTTGTAGCCCCCCCTTCAGGTACTGGTAAGGTCTGTATGGTCTCCCCGGAGCCTTCTCTTCTCCAGGCTGAACACAGCCTGTCCTCATAGCAGAGCTGCTCCAGTCTTTTGAATGTGTTTGTAGCCTCCTCTTGACACATTCCAACAGTTCCATATCCTTCTTATGCTGGGAATTCCAGAACTGGACCAAATAATCCAGGTGGGGTCTCACAAGAATGGAGCAGAGGTGTGAGTCACCTGCCTTGACCTGCTGGCCTCACTTTTTTTGATGCTGTCCCAGGACAGAGTTGGCCTGGGCTGTGAGCGCACACTGATGGCTTGCGTCGAGCTTCTCATCAACCAGCACCCCCAGGTCCTTCTCGTGATTGTATTGTCCCCCATCCTGTATTGATACTCAGGGTTGCCCTGATCCAGGTGTAGGACTTTGCACTTGGCCTCGCTGAACCTCATGATGTTCAGACAGGCCCACTTCTCCAGCTTGTCCAGGTCCCTCTGGATGATATCCTGTCCTTCTGTCCTTCTCTCTTCCTTCTACCTTCTCATTAGGCCAGTAATTGCCAGGAAGGGGCATATTAGTCTATCCTGAATTTTTTTTCTATCTGGCAATTATATAGTTAATTATATTATTTCATAGAATCATAAGATTAGAAGAGACCTCTGAGATCATTGAGTCCCAACGATGCCTGTCTCCCGACTAAATCATATCCCTAATTTACTCCCTAAATTGCCTTTCTTCTCAATATTTCTGTTTTCCCTTTTTTCTTTTTTGTTCTTATTTTTTCTGTTTCAAATATCAACATAGCTTTTATTAGATTATCCTCCATATATACTAAAAGCATACATTTACTTGTAATGCATATTCTTCATTAAATGAAGAATATCTTAAGCCATAACATTTTTATATTTCATATTAATCCTGTTTAATTAAATAACTTTAATTGGTAACTGATACAGCTATTAAAAGTATTTTTCCACATAAGGTGGAGAAAATAGAAAATGAAAATTTACCCTTTTAAAAGAAAAAAAAAGCCAAAAAAACATTCAGTTTGATCTGAGACAATATTTGTGACCAGTGATAATACAGTTAATTCTGCTCAGTTGATGGCAGACTTTATCAACTCTGCATTGACATAAATTCAGACTATTGACATAAATTCACTATTGCATTGACATAAATTCAGAGATGAAAAATTGAGTAAAACCCTGATAAAAAGGGATTTAAAACTGTATTAATAATCTTCTAAAACATTTTGTGTGCATAAGGCTGGATGCACCTTTGCATTTTTCTGTTGTACATATCTAGATATACACAGACATTTACTTTGCTTCATTATGAAATACAACACTTATGAATATTGTTTGTTAACTACTTCTCATAAATTTACTAAATGGAAATAATTAATTTCCTACATTTTTTCTTCTGGGGTCACCTGCTTTCTAAAGACCCAATAATTTTCCATTGTTTCCTATTTCGTGGAATAAATCCATTTGCTAACCCATATCTTGATTCTAAAGTTACTTAGGTTAATTTTATAAAAGACTGAGGAAAAAATCTCCTAGGAAATGTAAAAAAAAAAAAAACCTGATTGAAAAGTTACAACAGAGGCCAATGAAAATTTCAGCTAATCAGAGAAAGATAATACACGTAAAAAGAATTCTTTACCCCTGAGACACATTATGTGATTCTCAAAAAACTAAAAAGACTATGTATTTCTGCTGGAGAAAAACTAGCGTTACCAGCTGATTACCTTGCAAAAAGCAATCTTTTTTATTGACAACTCAGCTCGGTTAAGGATAGAGAAAGTTAAGGTGTAGAAATTATAGACAGAAAATTCTCCTGACGTGTCATGATCCTATTATCAAAAGCAATCGTATTACAATAGGTGTCTGCATGTACACACTGTTAAAGGGAATTATACCACCTGAAAACAGATAGCATTTAATAGCATTTGCTGTAAGACAGGAGATTCACCTTGGGTTTTGCTGTTACGCTGAGCAAGCTCTACCTGCAGTTCTTGGGCCACTTCATTATATTTAATTCTAAACAATTCCGTAAGATGTTTAGCTCAGATAATCTGGGCGTTAGGCAGGTATTTGATAGTGTTTGAAGTGCCTTGCTAGTGTTTACCTACCCACCAGTCAAGAGGTCAGCTCTTTCACAGGCTCTGCGTCAAACCAGTTGCACTTCTGCAGGTATTTCAGATATCATAGAGCGTCTTTATTGGTTTCACAAGGCCACGTGTAAGCACCAGAATCAAACCACCTAGCTCTCTTTATACTCAAAAAATAGATAGCTTAGAAAGGAAGCTGGAGTTTGAATGACGCCCTACAGATGCTTGTGCCTCTTCAGTGAATTCGACTTAAAAAATAAAGGTGGGAAATTCCTCTGACTAAAGATGGATGTGTACTGTGAAGATCCACACCTGGACAGAACAACTCTGGCTTTACTCATAGTCAGTAGAGAGTTAAATCTTTCAGCCTTTGATATCTGAGTGTAACTCTTGCCCTAAAGTTTACATTTATTTAGAGGAATTATATCTAAACTTCAAAGCCTGTTGACAAAATCTACACTAACCACAGTGCTAGCCTCCACAATGATTCAAATGAAGGTAATGGAGATCATAGATGCTAAAGGGTAATTTAATTTCCTGAATTTTCCTGAATTTTCCTTTTGTGCTGTTACCTGCAGTGCCCAAAACTGACTGAAGCATCCAGACAGATACAATACAGTACCTAGATGCTTCTTTAGAACCAACTGATGCTAAAGTAGTGATGCCTTAGGAGTCTAAAATTGCATTAAATGCGTATGTGTGGACAATCAGAGTCCTTCATTAAAGCTAGAGTGATTAATGATCAGCCTATGCTCATAACTTCAGGACTTCATTTTGGTAGTCAATTGAATCTAGGACATACCACGGGATCGAGCCTAGTAGTCATGACAACAAGGAACAGCATGAGTTGGTCATTTCATTTACAGAAATTATAAGTCAAAAGTTTTATAAAGAAGTAAACATTTTTTCCAGAAAATGTATTATATTGAAAATAAGTTTCATTTCACACACAGAGAGGGAAAAAAAAGGACACCTTTATACTGGCAGTTGGACGTTTCCGTAATCTTCTTAAAGCTAGGGAAACACTTTCTAGAAACCTCACCTGCAGTTGATCAAATTATCTTAGATGACACTTATGTCTATTCAAGCATGGATACCATGGGAACTGTATATTACAGCAGTTTATGGTCATGGAATAGCACCCTAGCACAGGGATGGGAAGGATGGAATGTGAAAGGAGCAGTGCTGCAGTCCACTTAAAGTACAAAGATCAGCAGGAATCATCAGAATGGGTCTGGATTAGGATGCAGCAAGACTACTTCTACTTTGTGTGAAAAAAAAAGTTGATGTTTAATGCTGTTATGTGCTTTTGATTACAATACTATCAAGTGTAACCTGAAAGGAAGTAAAATACTTTTTTTTACATTCTGGGAGGTTATTTGCTTAAAATTGATCAACCAAAAAAAATTCCACCATGTGGAATAAACAAGTGCTACAATAACAAATGCCAAAATATTGGCATCATCTTGAACATAAAAGCAAAGTGTTTATCATCTAACAGAAACTGGGAAGATTTTAGAGTGATACCTCCAGAGATGAGTGTCCTTGATTGGGTTGGATAGAGAAGATTAGGATTACTGAAATGGTTTCATTTTTGACAGTGACTTCATTGACAGGAAAAGAAATCAACATAATGGATCAGCACGTCCACATTTTCATTTGTGAGGCCAACAGAGACAATGACATGCTCGTATTTTGCAGTCCACTTTGCAAATATAGTTTGGTTTTAACACCTCTATTTCAATGCAAAGAATGCTGGTTACAACCTGGCACTGAATTGCTTACATCCTCCCAGCTGCCAGCTGTCCTGCTAAGGGAGTACTGTGCCTTACCAGTTGTTAGAAATGATTGTTGTAAGTTCATTTTCTATGATTTTTCAAATCAGCACATATAGCACCTATGATTTTACTATGAATGTCTCCCACTCTAATCTGTCATGGAATAATCAGATTTTCTTCTTTATGCTACCTGTGTAAGCCAGGATGAAATTTCCTCGTAATTGAATAGAAAGGCACAAATGCCACCTACCATTTATATCTTTGAAGTCAGAATACATTTCATCTATTTTTAAAAATAAGAAAAATCTTTCTTTTACTGAACTAAGGCAAGGCAGGTGGTCAGACATGGGGAATATAATCTCTTATTTCAAATATCTTTTTTCTTCTATTAGGAAAATAGAGTTACTTCTTCAATATATGCTTTAGCAAATGTCGCTGTCTCAAGACTGCTACCTCTGACTTCAGATCACAACTACTCCTCCCTTCTGTGAAAAAAAGAGCAGAAGTCATACTGTGAAGCGGTCCAACTACCATTAAAAATAGTGTTATCAGCAATCTTGTACTCAGCCCACTCTTTTAGAGAAATTCTTGAGACAAAAGGTTTTTATCATTAAGCATTTGCTGTATTGAAAGTGCATCTGTAGTCATAAAGGACAGTTGGTTTAGGTCAAAGTTGCTGTAGGACAGGTACGGTTGTACTGGGTGATCTCAGAGGTCTTTGCTGACTGGATGATTCTATGATTTTAAATTGACCACAGAGCTGTCCTTTTAGAATTGAACGGGACGTATCTGGGGAGGGTTTGTGGCCAAAGTGTAAGGGACCCCGAATATTCTTCCCTTAATTCTGATTGTACACTGGTATATGTCAACACACTTCAGCCTTTATATTCCTGACTTACTTTATATTAAGTAAGAAGGCAATCAGTCCTTTATAGCTGAACAGAACAGATGTGTGGTTTTAAATGACTGAAAATTATATTTCTTCACTGTAGATTAAACATCCTCCTACCGCTTGTTAACTGCACTTGTTCATTTGCTTGATTGACTGTAGATTCAGTCTTCCTTTTTAGAAGCGGATATCCTTAGATGAGGTAGTCTCAGCATTCAGTAGTGTGTTGATGCCAAGATTTCTGCCGTATAACATGCTTTGAAATTTTCATCAGCAAAATATTTTGTAGAAAGCGAAGAAAAAGACAGAAAAACAAACAAAACAAATCCACCAATGTTATTTCTCGCAGACGCAAAATAATATAAAACAAGAAAGCTCTATCAACACATGAAGCAGCTTTACAGTCTTCTCCTGAGTTTGTATTTACGTCCTGGGGAAAACAAAGAAAAGAACAAATAGGATTTCTTCATGTGTCTCTCTCGTTCTAAAATTCATATTTCACATAACAAACTGATCACATTAACCCCTGCACCCACTGAGAGAAGCAGGGATATTATCTGTCTCATTGTATATCCTCAGGATTCCTACATCTGAAAATTGACAGGATTATGTCTTTTCTCATAGAAACCTTTAATCTCTCTAGTCAAGAAACACAGGATCTTATTCAAAGATTTTCAAGGTCACTCTATTCAACACAGTAAGAGAATGTTGGGGTAATGGTGATTTAGTCTCCTCCAAAACTACCATCGGAGTCTACTGGGGAGTCAAGACATCTCATAAAGTCTAATGAAATTTTGGCATCTGTTCTAGTTTCTCTGCCCCCTCCTTCCTTTCTCTTTTCCCCTCCCAGTGGAAGAGCACAGCTACACGACAGAAGGCTGTAAATGTAAGCATTTAGCAGCTAACCTGTGGTTCTTTCTACTTTTTTTTCTTTTGGAAAATCTTTTTTGCTTCTAGGATTCACATAGCTCCGTCAGGATTTCAGTTTGAATGGAATAAGAGGCGATTCAGTTGATTCCCTGGCAGCTATATAGAATGTGATTCCTGTGGAGTTATTCATAGATTAGCCAGTGTCCTTTACAGAACCTCTAAATCCTATATAGGTTGGTGCCACTTATTCCTGGATTAAATCTGTGCTTTCTGCAGCTAATACTGACACTTCTCAATATAGCTCTCATTCATTTAGGGACTTGGGTAACCACTAAGGGAATTATCAAGGGGTTAGAAACAAAACAGCTCTCAGAGGAGCTCCGATTCATCCTTCAGAAGCTTACACAGTTCCTCTGTATTTATTTTGACAGAACACAGAGTTCTTACACACAGCAAAGCTCTGTGGGTTTCCTGGATATTTTTGCACTGTACAAAGCAAAGGTAAAGGGAGACACAAAGTCATACACACCAGCTTTGCTTAGAGAGATCTCAGCTATTGACTTAAAATGTGACATACGTTCCGCCTCTAATCCTCTGCTCCCTGACGAGAGCATCACCACCAGATACAGTAAGGACAAAAAACATTATGGGAATGTCAAAAAGACAAAGATGTGTGCTTTCTCAAAAAAAGACAAATTGAGTGCATGAATGGCTCTCCAGCGTACTATGTGAATACAGAGCTCTACTTGAGATTTTTTTCAGAAAAGGAACTGATTTCCTTTCAAAAAAAAAAAAGTTATTAATGCTTTCTGGATTTACACTTTGACCTACCACCCATGTCACTGAGATGTTCACATTGCCGGTTCACAAGCCCAGGTTATGAGATCTTTAGATATCTCAGTTTAGATTTTCTTAGGAAGAGGCACAATTTCGAGGAACAAATAGAATTTCTAGTGGTCTCTGTTCCAGACAATCTTGAGAGTAACTAAAAACTCTACTATTATACTGAAAAGTGGTTAAAAGGGGACTAAAATAAACCCCTACAAAATCTCCATTTCCCATAGTTTAAGAACTTTATTTTCACACCTTCATGTTATTCTACTGCACAGGGTTAACTATATACGGGAAAACAATACAAATCTGAACATCTGTTCTATCTTAAATAAAATGTCCACATCAGAGTAATATTTTACTCTTTACATCAGTAGCATTCCCTTCTATGAGTTGGCGTATCAGGAAAAAATTTTTTAGTTTAGGCAATTTAATTCTGCAACAGAATCAGATTTAAAGACGTTTTGATTTCTTAATGAATTCAAATTAACCCCAAAGCAGTGAAGTAGGCATTAAGGATCAATAACAGTAATATAACAGATGAATCACAACACTAGAAACTTGTAAGAAACTATATATTCTAAACATCATTCAATATCTTATTCAAGAGGTTTTATTCATAGTCACAGTCATGCAAGTACGCACACACTGAGCTGTACATCTATCTATTGTCAGGACGTGTGGGGCACAAGCACACCTCCTCTTCTGGAAAGGCAGGTCCACCATTTAAACACATCTCTTCTGCTTCTGCTCTGCTTTATTTGTGCCTCTGCCTTTCCCTGCGATCCTCTAATGCACACACCAGTGAGAAAGTACGCTCTGCGTTTGTATACTTGCCCTTGTCGGCCTCAAGGATACCTTAGGGCTTCTGCAATGGCGCCAAAGTCATTGATGACACAGATTTCCTCTGGTGACAGTCCTGCAAAGACTAAGCCACCTGACTTTCAGTGTGCATTTGTCAGTGCCCACCCATGACATAGAAAGGGATCGTTATAACCAGTGCGGATCAAATTAACCTTGTGGCGAATAGAACTGCTTTGAAGGCCAGTGTGGCCAGCAGGACTAGAGAGGTCATCATCCCCTTATACTCGGCACTGGTCAGGCCACACCTTGAGTGCTGTGTCCAGTTCTNGGTCTCAAGCTTCACCAGGAGAGGTTTAGGCTTGACATTAGGAAGAAGTTCTTCACTGAGAGGGTGATTGGTCACTGGAATGCGCTGCCCAGGGAGGTGGTGAAGTCACCGTCGCTGGAGGTGTTTAAGGAGAGATTGAATGAGGCACTTAGTGCCATGGTGTAGTTGACAAGTAGGAGTAGGTGTAGGTCTTGGGTCATAGGTTGAACTCGATGATCTCAAAGGTCTTCTCCAATCTTATGATACTGTGATACTGTGATATCTGTTCACTTATTTGATAAAATAGAGGTATCCATTCCAGACACATTACAGTACTCCTCCTTACCTTCAGGTACTACTCCGGAAACACATGGGGCTCTGATAGGTTGTTCCTCTGTCATATTTGTGAGCCCCATATGGATTTCCCATTTCATGATCTTTGGTAACCTACGACATTCAAATGATATTAGGTTTCTAAATTTAAACAACTAGATGAAAACTCTTTTGTCTAATTAGCTGAGAAGTTCTCAACACTCCAGACTAAAAAGTTTTGATCTAGGCCATTTGACGTGCTTTAGGATATCCCTCACTGGTGTTTAGTTGCTGTTCCAAGAGGATGTGGATCTACCATAGATACTGGGTCCTATCTAACAGCTTACTGTAGATGTCTTCAGGTATCTGTGATTTGTGATCAACTGAACTGAACACTCATTGACTGTGGTTGGAGCTTGGACTCCTAAAGCAGCTGCAGATTGCTTATACACATATGTTGGTTTGGAAAATAATTCCACACTTTCAGCAAAATCTAATCTCTGCTCCTATTCGTTCCTATCCTCCCTGACTCCTCTTCATCCATATTTGTCATATTGCATGAATGCAGCTTCCCTTTTTCTGGCACCCCTGGAACTCCTGCTAGACAAGGGTGACCTGAGTAGCTACAGCTTTGCTTACTCCCTGCAGTTTAGATGTGCATCAGTCTCTAAATCCACTGAAAGTTCAATGTGCTTAAGTGACAAACATCAAATTCAAACATAGGCAAAGAGAGATTTCAGGATAACACTTGTTTGAATTTTTTGCAAAGATGCAAATATACTTTCACTGTCTCCAGAATGCATCTGACAAAAGGTAAAGCACTTCCTTAATAAAGCTGCTGTAAAAGTTTTACTATGAAAAAAAATAATGCCTTATTTTCTTTTGCATTTCTTTTGTTTTGTTCTCAGAAACAGATGGATCATTTCAGTTGAATCATAAATCAGACTGTAGCTAATGATTAAAGTCAGGAAAATAGCATACTCTTGAAAACTGCATCTCATGAGAAAATATCTGTGGATGTTCTATGTACACAACTCATTAAATTGCATATAAAATTTCATAGTATCTAATATATATATAATATGAATTTGTCTTTCGATAATAATGAAGATTAATGTGAAAAAGTGGACCAGAGGCACAGCTGGTTTAAGGCTGGTTTATTATTTTTATTGTGGATTTTTTTAGGTTTTTTTTAAATATTATTTTGAGAATATTTACTTCTTGAGAATAGCAGTTTATATTTGTAAATAAGCAATATATAATCTGGTCCTCATTATTTTTACAATCCATATCCATCAGGTCTCTACAGAGAATGATGAAAACCATCGGGACAGAACACTGAAAACAACATTGAAGACAGCCTGATCTTTTTGTTGTTTGTGAGTGGCAACGTTATATTAATTTTGTTTGGGGAAGAAGATGACACTCTGGACTTCTGAAGGTTTTGAGTCTCATCCCTTTAAATATACAATATAGTAATTCCAGAGTGGACTTTCTTGATTTCAATAATATCATTCATATCAGCAGCATCACTGATTTCACCTGTCTTGCGACCAAGAATAACTTTGACCTGATGTGCACGGTCTTGTGCTGATTTTTGGCAATGGTTTTTCATATAAATCATACAATTTTGTCTGATGTTTCGAAGAGTATGTGAAAATTTAAGTGAATTATATACTTGGAGATAGGGAAGACAGCGATGGCATTTGTACAGTTCTGTCATTTTCACACTGGTATTTAAATAGGCTGAAGATATGTCCTCTGCTGTTTGCCACAGTGTGAGCTTAAAAATGACACTGATCATTATGATTGTGCCTTTTATCACAAAATGAAAAATAAATCTCTCTTGTATGTTACAGCAATGGAAATGAGAGAAAATTTGGTTTCTTGCTTCTCTGTAAATGATCTTTCTCGCTGCCTGAAGAGCTCTAAGTCACTTGTGCTCCAGTTCTGAATGAAAAGTTGGGCAGCATTTTGAAAAGTTGTTTGACCAAGTAGTAAAAGGAAGAGCACCGTAATGACGATAACTCACAGAAAGGACTTAAAAAAGACATCAAGGGACTCAGGGAATGTAATAGAAAATAAAATACAGAAAAACTACCAACATTCACGCAAGAAACTATAATATGCTGAGGTCAGCAAAACTATTCTTTTGAAATTGTCAGAAGAATTCATGGTATAAAACAAGAAATAGGGGCACCAAAAGCACAAAATATCATCTAATAAACAGAAATTCCTTACTAAGAGCATTCACAGACAAAGATGACAATGATGTCACTGACAGACAGAAATAAAAAAAGAGATGGAAGAACTCAATCAAGGTCTAGTTAACAGGAAAGTGTAATTTACCTCTGAACCTTGGAGGTGATGTATAAAACCAGGGAGAGGGTAGCATCCTATGAACCACAGAATCATAGAATCATTAAGGTTGGAAAAGACATCAAAGATCATCAGTTTCAACTATATCAGCCTAACACCACACTGCCTTCTAAAGCATACCTGATGTGTCACATCTACATAGTTTTTAAACACCTCCAGGGATGGTGACTCCTTCTCTTCCCTGGAAATCCTGTTCCAATGCTTGACCACTCTTAATTGTTCCCTATTATCCAATCTAAATTTCTCCTGATGCAATCTGAGTCTCTTTCCTCTCATCACTTGTGACTTAGGAAAAGAGACCAACACCCATCTTGCTACAGCCTCCTTTCAGATGGTCGTAGAGAGCAATAAGGTCATCCCTCAGTCTCCTGTTTTCCAGACTAAACAACCCCAGCTGCCTCTGCTGCTTATACTTCAGAGTCTTCACCAGCTTTGTTGTCCTTCTGGTCTGTAGGAAGCATAAAAACATATCTTTGGACGTGGAAATGGTGAAAAGTGAATGAGAATAGCACAAAGTTCTAAATAGATAATTTCAAAATACGTGCAGAAGTTATGAATATTGTGAGAGTATTGTGCCCATTGGAAAGATATGCAATTTATGCTTCCTAAATTTTTTGTTTGTTTTAGAAATCCTCAAAATATACAAAATTAGTTCCTCTCAGAGTAATGAAAACATAGATCCAATTTCTTCAAAATCTGAAAAATCTGGTTATTCTGCATTTTTACATTGCTGTCCCCATTCTTCTATAAGGAACAGTAAAGCTGTTTTCCACACTTTGCATTTAACAACCTTGCTAATGCAGCATCTGGTAATGTATAACTAAATACTTATCCCTTGGAGAAAGACCTTATCATCAGCTGATTTGTCTTTTCTAGAAGGATGTGATCCTATAATTTGGACATAATTAACCTCATTAGATTTTCAAAAATGAGCATTCAGATCTAAATTAAAACACTGCGTTAAGAAAATATCTTATCTGAAAACAAGTTTTCTTTTTGGAAGGCTTCCATATCTTTGCAGTGCTGGGCTATTTTAATCCAAAAAATATTTCAAAAAAATCTCTCAAATTATGCCCCATATTTCAAGCCACAGGATGTGTTCACATTTGTTTGAAGCATATTTCAGTGAAGGGATTGAGATCTTACAGCCCTCCACCTCCTGAGTGTAGGCTAGTGAACACATACAAAGTTAAAAGAGTGCAGGCCAGAGCCTGAAATGTTTAATTAGATGAAACTCCCATGCCTCAGTGAGATTTTTGCTAAGGTTAGGACTACTAGACTTGGCTCAACTCCAGCGCTGGAAGATGAACTTTGCTTAGCTTCAGGACAATTAAAGTTCAGAGGCACAAAAGTACTGCAGAAACTTCACTGCCAGTAACCTGAGGGCAGATCTTGAAGGTTTTCCTACTTTCTCAGCACGCAGTCAGGCAAAATTCCAATGGCACTGGGAGCTGACTGCCTAAGCAAATATATCAGGAAAGGATTCAAAAATGTAGGACGCAGATTGCAGCAAAATCTTTGCTGGAGGGGATTTCAGCAGTTTATTCAGAGGTAGCAAAAATCAATAAAAAACATTAACCTCAAAAATGTTAATCACACACAAAGTTTTGTTATTGAATTATTAGTGAAGCTGAATAGAACAACTCTGCACTGTCTACTATATAGGCATATTACACTCCTTTCTGTAAGTCTAACACTGTAGCTTAAATACAATAGATAAGCAATGTATGGGAATGTTTCAATATTGAGCAATATGCAATTACAGTAATCTTAGTCCCTGTCCCATGACAGAGTTAAAGTAAATGTACTTAGTGTGCATGCAGTTCTAATAAAAAAGTGATTATATCACACAGCTTATTCAAATGCTACCATTATGAGAACAATAATAACGATGAAATTATGCATACACAGGGAGACTTGATCATAGTGAAATATTCCCCTAAATGAAATAATACCCTGAAGGTTTAAGGATGTAGTTCAGAATTAAAATAGGAACTTATTAAAACAAAAATAGTGAAAATTGCAGCATTTAGCTCTCTTTAAATGCTTCAATTTTCAGTTTTCTTTGTGCTATTTAAGAAAGTCTATGCTATATTTTGCATTGACTTAGACAGTATTAGATTGTATATTCTAGGACAAACTCAAATCTAATGAGATTTTTTTCTGCATTGAAGTACATACAGGCATATCCCAGGGGAAAACAAGCATCTTTTTGTTTGTGATTTCAGAATTATCCAGTGGGATTCATCACAGAAAGCAAAAGTTCTTGGCATTTCAGAGCTGTAGGGCTTCACCTGTGTGTGATATGTGCCAAAGAATGGGATCAAAAGAACTTAAACATCAATTGATTAATAGTTTTTCTCTAGGGGTTGGATAAGTAACTAAACTAAAGAGTAGTCTAGATTTTGGGACAAACCATTTTCATCTTGTTTGTTAAATCACAGAGAAATATTACTGGTTGCCATGAATAATAGTCACAATTCCAGAGGCATGATTTGAAGCAGACATTGAGTCTAAATGGCACAAAGCCACAGAAACTGAACAAGAGTTTTGCTATAAACGCAGTGCCAAGGGCAATATTAACAGCGTGAGCATCAGGTGACGGAAAAGGAGAACAAGGATGCACAAGGTAAATATTTGCTCTTGATCTGAAATCAAAGAAAGACTAACCTCAGTTTTGTTTCGCAAAAGGTTAAATCCAAGGCTTAGTCATCAAACACCAAAGTGACCCACGATATCGTGACCTCTGCTTTTGCTCTTCAGGAAGACTGTCCATGTCACCTCTAGTGGTGCCCCTCATTCAGGGTACTGCTCAGGTAACCTGAGTACTGTGTCAGGCTCCTGGAGTAACTGGTCTGCCATACAGCTCATCTATCAGAAAGGTGAGGGCCTCTGGTAAAGCTTTTTATAATATTTTCATGACCTCTACCAATATCCTAGCCAGTTAGGCACATACTGAAACTGCACACTTTTATTTTAATATCTGTCTTTTCCCAGTGTTTCCTATTTCTGAAGTGGGATTGAGCATTGTTCAGCTGGAGGGGAGCATCCTTGTTTGTTAGCATCTAAAACTGCATGTGCAGCTTGGCTGTATTTTGCGAATTAAGTCAGATTGAATGCACTTTGCTGAGTTTACATCTAAATAAAACTTCATGGTTCCTTCTGTAACGTTCAACTAACTTTTAATTCACATTAAAATTTCTCTTATCAAATGGGAAAATAATTTGTTTCTCGGTCTGTTTTACTGTGTCTGGATTTTTTGCTCTCTTTGTGAAAATATGTTTATGACCTGAGAGATCCAACAGAAAGAACACTAAGTGGAGAAATTATAGAAAGTCCAATTAAAAAAACCAAGTAAGTGCACAAAAACCTGTGTTATCTATGATATCTCAGGCTACAGCTACATCGTGAAGCTAAACAATCCTGGTAAATGCACCGAAGGACTGGAGGCCAACCACTGACATTGTGTAATTGATTTTACATAAAATCAATATGACTTTTCCTAGCAATTCCTGAGTAGTTCACAAATCAACATATGGCATAAACCATTCCCAGCAGGCAATTTTAGTGTCATAACTCTGCTTTTAGGGTTAAGAATATTTAAAAATATAGACACAAATTCTTTTGTTCTATTTTACCTTAGGTGCTTGGGAAAAGTCCCAAACATATTTACTAAGTTTGCCAGAATCACTTTTACCCATGAATATGCCTCAGGTCTCTGATTGTCCTCATTTTCAGAGTCTGAGGTAGAAAATTGTACATTGCAAACAGAAGAATACCATGAGATATACAGATGCAGACACTCTGACGTGCTTCAGTGCCCCAGTTCATGAGTGAGCAGGCACTCAAAATGCCTCCGGGAAACTCGATTCAATTGAGTTCCTTATAATTCTGCAGGATCTTCTTGAGAGAGCTGAGTTTGGTCTCCCTTTGCAGTAAACTCCTTGTGCCACAACCAGAATTTACCCACTGGGTGCAAAGAGCACAATGCAACACATCTGCTGGCTCTGACGCCAAGGACAGCGCTGTGAGGGGCAGGAAGGCTCAGCAACTGGAGTTCCTAAAGAGATGCTGAAGAAGCAGCTTCTACCACCAGAAGATGCATGGCCAGGGTTGTATAAATGTTTATTAGGTGCAAAGACAGAGAGGGGTTGCAATACACCAGGAAATCCTCACTGACACTTTTCAGCTGCTTTGGGGTTCCCAATATCCTTCCATAAGTCTAGACTGAACTGTCTAGAGAGTTTCCTCGGTGGTAACTGAAGGTCACTAGGGTTGGGGGTTTTTTTAATTTATTTTAGTCCTCTTCAAAACTTCCATTGTTTAAAGAATTTAAAGAGCTAAAACATAGAATTTGTTAATCATTATATTTTTTTAATTTATTTTCCAGCTAATAAGACTAAGCCTCTGGATGGAAGCATGTGGTTACATAGATATTCATGCTCCTTCAACGAAGGAAGAGTTAATCATTTTTATTTTGGCATTAAATCTATTATTCAAGTCAATATGACATGGACGTAAGACCGTCATTACAAGATCATGACAAGGAATTTCTTTATCTGAGACTATGCTAGAAGGGATGATAATTGTTGTCATTAATAAAAGTAACTGCTATTACTTGAATTTTAAAATATAATTACATGGCAGGACTACTTTGCTGCTATTTACTTAGGGGAGGNATACTTACACAACTCATGTAATAACCATATAACTAAATTAGAAATGGATGAGGTGGATAGTGGAGATTAAATCCAAATTTCCCCTTTCTGACAGTATATAGAAGGTTCTTGCGGGACTGACTGAATAAAGAGCAAAGAGTTAGTGGGGAGACATCTCTTTCAGCCTCGTGGTGGACACAGACCATCAGAAGATGAAGGAAGCAGTTGCTCACACCAGGCTGCTGATGCTGTCAGCAGTAAAGCTGAAAGCTCCTCTGTCTGCTGCCAGAGGTGTGTCTGTGCCACCGATCCCTGCCGCCATCCTCTGTACCCACGTATCCATGCGTGCACATTTTCTCCATAATGCCTTCTCTGTTCTCCCAGACCTCCCTCGTGCCAGCAACTCCATGGTATTAGAGTGCTCTGAGGGTCACTTGCATCGATAGGGCTCAGCAAAATAACAGATACATTTCTCCCCCTCAAGTAAGTAATTAATAAAAGAAAGTGCATGATTTATCTGTACCATAGAAATAGGAATATGGTAAATAATAATGAGATTTGCTATCTGACTAAAGTTGAATATGGAGAATATAAATACCAGACAGAGAAAGAACATTCTCTATCTGCAGTAGTTAGGATGCAATAAATATTTTATTTTGCATGAATTATTGTGAGTGTGGCAACTTTAACTGATGGAACTGAAATATAAAGTGAGGGCTGGATTCAATCAAAAACATGTCAACTTTCTGTGGCACGCCACTGATATTAAATGCATTTTTATATCAGTATAAAAAATGAATTTTATGTAGCACTGCCATACATCATTTCTTTACCTTTTCTCATTCTCTTTCTCCACTCTGGGAGATGATATAGATACGTCTATCTCTGTCTTTATCTGTCAGTATATGTTAGGTTATCCTATTAGAGGGAAAAAAATTGACTTGAATGAGCTTGGCAAGGTTTCCTTGATGAGCTGAGACTGATTTTGAGATCCTGTATAATCCTGCAGGGAATAGGGGAATGCATCTCATTCCTTGCACTGGGGTTGTGGTGCATCACGGAGAGTTTTTCACCTGGGATTATATTTAGTGCCTTTGTTAATGATCTGGAAGATGCAGTACATTAATTCACCTTGCAGACGACATTACAGTGGGAAGAGTTGCAAAATACAATGTAAGGAGAGACAAACAACAGAAGGGACCTGAAAAGGAGATTAGAAAGAGAGGCAGGAAATGAGATTCAAGCAGGGAAAAAGCATTTGTGAGAGAGAAGCAACTCAGAATTCAGTTGAAGCTGGGGAGTAATTTAAAGTCTGATTAAAAGCCTCTTGACATTAGTGGAAAAGATGCACACTGATTTTAATGGGCTTTGAAACTGATGTCTTTAAAAGCACTTTGAGTTCCCAGAATGCAGGAGGCAATATACAGCAGATTTGATCCTGTGGGGGAGAATTTGCAGTGTATGTCGGTAGCAGGAAGAGCCAGGGAAGCATTTACAGAGTTATTTGGGACTATGAAAGTAGTAACAGTATTTTCACACCCTCTTCTCTCTCTCCTAATCTATCCCCCATGTTCTTGCAGCTATGGAGGAGAAGAGGCCATAGGGGACCTAATTTATGAGCATGATACTTTAGTTACATACATGGAATCCCCACCATTCCATTTGTCACTCTGCTCATATTTGAAAACTGCACCCTTCCATCCCCAAAATGCTCTTTAATGGGGTTGGAATATTGCAATAAAGAACAGCACTTCGGTGGTGTGTAGTACAGGTTACACAAAACAACCACTTGGAGAACATCTTGCAACAAAATTTGTAGATGTACTTAATAGTTTATGCTGTGCATGAAATACCAAGTCCTTCTTCATCAAAAAATCTTGATGCAAAGGATCCTCCAACTTGGTTTATTAAATGGACGTGATAAGTTGCAGACAAAGTCATGCATCTGAAATAGCAGTCATTCATCCGTGTCTTGAACACCTGATCCTGTTTTTTGAAACCAAGCATATACATAAGGTAGGAAAATTATCTTCAACAACTAACACAACATTTTAAGACATTTATGAAGCAACCTAAAAATGTTCTTTTAGAGGCAAACATGACCCCTCTATGTATCTTCACATCAGTATTAGGTGCATTCCGTACAGAACGCAAAGAAACCAATTTTTGAAATATGAATTTTTTTATATTTCTCAAAAAATCTATTTTAATCTGTATTATTTTGAATGTTTTTATTTATTTATGTGTTAGCTTCTCACTTCCTCCTGTAGCTTTCCTTTTCTTTTTGGTCCCTACAAGAAAGAAAAAAGACTAAAGGAAAAAACAGATAAAAGAGAAAGTGTAATTACAACTATGTTTGGAAAAGAAGCATTATAAAACTCAATGCAAAACAAACCAAGGGAAAAACTTTGTGGGTTTGCTCTTTGTTTTTTTTGCTAAAAATCAATGTGAGAACAAGGAAGCAAAACCAACTTTCACTTTCAAGTTTTAATTAACAAGAAATATCTTAATAAACATGTACACTTCTGAAAGTTTTTAAATTTTGTTAATTGGAAAAGTAAGGATGCACACTAATGTTGCACTTCACTGAATCCAAACCATTATAAAAACCAGTGAAAGTATAAGTGATAATGAGGAGGTCCACGCTATTTGCAACTGTGCTGAAATGTCTGCTTAGATCCTCTCTGAGACATTCATACACCGTAAGTTTTCTAGCAAACTGGTCACAGAATCTTCTTCAAAGTCTACATCCCTCAAATGTTAAAAACTTGGCTTAGGTCTGTACTTAATATGATTCTACAAATGCAAAAATCCTTAATATATCAGGTATGTTTGCCATTTCAAGAAGCTCTGAAACACGTAAGGTGCTCTGGATTTCTTGATGAGCCCAGCAAGGTACCAGGGTGAGTGCTGACAACAATGGAAACCTCTCTCCATCACCAGCTGACAGGCAAGCAGTTGCAAGGGTTAAATTCTCACATTCATCATATCTTCTAATTCAAACATATTCTTTGTTGTCTTCTAGCAGAGGGTTTTTTTCTGCCGAGACTGTTCTTGCCAGTCTCAGTTGGAGTCGGATGGTTCAGAAGAACATCTAAAGGTGGTGGTGTTGGAGAAAGAGCAGCTCGCTGGGGACGAGGCTCAGGAGCAGCAGCCCTGTATTACCGTGAGCCAAATAACTCTGCAGGGCGCACGTGCTAGGCAGGATAACCAGCTCTCCTTTGTCCTGCTGGTGAACACGTCAGACGCTTGAGTAGGAGTGAGGAACTTCTGCTTCCAAGCAGGTGCATGCGTGTGACCTCAGGTGAAGTCTGCAGGAGAGAAGGGGAGACTGCCTTCTGCTTGGAGGGCTGTCTTTACAGTCAGAGTGACGGTGATGGCTTCAGATGGATCCATCTAGAAAAGATCTGAAGCGATCAAAAGAGTCTCTGAGTGCAACAGAGGAACACGGGGAGGGTACGTATTGCATACCAGATCAAGGCTGTGACATTCAAAGCTTCTGCTTCGTGACGGAAAAGCATGTTTTATAAGAGTTGTATACGCATTGTCACAACTCGGTAAGTCCTAAATATAAGCACAGGCAGTGAAGCAGTGGTTTGTCCAGACATACTTTTATTTGTCGAGTTATATGACTTGGTACGTGGTATAAACAGATCAGGTTTTTTGACCCATATGGGAATTTTCTTAAAGGGCATCTTCCTTTAAGAAAGAAGAGCAATATGACTGAAAGTAATTGTGGTGAACAAAACAGAACACAGCCTACTTTTTCATAGCAGATATTGGAAATAATGGGAATTTCTGCAGTAATACAACTGAGCACAAACCCAGGCCTTTAATAAACAGAAATAAATATATTGATACAGGACATAACAAATACTTGGCTGAGATAAATCAGGTTCTCCCCGGTGATTTACACTGACAATCTGGTCTTTAAAAACGTTAACTGTGTTGTGTCACTCTGCCCAGGTCCTGGCAGGAAGCTGGAGAGGTGGCACTGTGGAAAAAGGCCAAAGGCTGCCCCGTGCCAGAAATATACAGACTTGAGTGATAGTGCAATATTAACCAGGATGATGTTGGCAAGGAAAGCTGCTCTGAAACCCAGGAATGCATATTTGCAGCTTTATCAAATGTTACTTAAAAAAATGTAATCCTTCTATTCATTTCATTATAATATATGCTCACCTTGGAAAAAATATAAATAGCAACGTGAGGTGAGAGTAAATATGTACATAAGAGTTCAAAATCACAGGAAAACAGTGTTGTAATGTACCTTTTATAAAAAAATCCCAATATTTACCACCTGGGGATCTGAAAGACCTTTAGCAAATGTTAATGAAATAGAGCTAAGTCATCATCAGTCAGGAGTTGCTATTTGTAAGAAATTAATTATTTCAGGTGAAAATCTCATTGCAATTAACCTGCTGAAATAGTTAGAAACATCTACTAAAAGCCATATCAGTCTTTACACAAATATTTGCATATTTTTATTTAAACAGAGAGCTAGCAGTAGAGCAAATTAGACCAGAGGAGTTATGTTTGCCAAGTGTACGTCTTTAACACCATTTATGGAATATTATTAATAAAATAAGCTTGGGATGGGCTCTTTATCAGGACGTGTAGTGATCAGAACAGGGGTAATAGTTTCAAACTCAGGAAAGGCAGGTTTAGACTGAATATGTGAAAGATTTCTAAGGGAGGGTAGATTACCTAAGGAAGGGTGGGGTCAGACTGGATATAAGATGCTTGCAACTGGGGATCCTGGGATCCAGGGGCAACTGCTAGGCAGACCCGACTCTCCGAACCCAGCTGCTGGAGAGATTCCCCCTGTACAGACCTGTGTCCGTATATTTTCAAGACTGGAAGTCCATCCTGCTCAGCCAGATAGGGATGCAGGATGCTGTCTGTGTTTGTGTAACTGCACTATGTGTCTGTCCGTGGTCCGTGTGTCCATGCATATAGGTGGTGTATAGGTGTGTTCTGTATGCATGTGCCTACCGGGAATGCATTTTTAGCCTGGCTGCTGGTGACACCTGGGGGCATGGAGCTCCAACAGCTTCCATTTTTTCAAGCTACCAGATGTGACCCTATTCCCCTAACACATGTGATGTCCCAAAAACTAATGGACTCTCTCTCAGAGTTGGGATTCCCAGCTTTCGGCCTTTCTCCTAACCACTCAGGGCTGTTGCTGTTCTCTGTTTTAACCATGCATGTCAGGATGGGCTGAATACAGAGGTACCTAACCCTCCTCCATACTTTTCAGGAGTCCAGAGTGACTGCTGATGGGGAGTATCTTATTTTTGTTCTACTGTTTTTACTGGACATTGGGGTGGTGAAGGGATCGCTTGCCCAAACAGAAGACTAAAACTCAACTATTCCAATGTTTTTATGTTCAAATTTCAGCACAGATAGGAACCTGAAAAAAGTCTGACCTTAAAAGTTCCCGTAATGTGCACAGAGAACAAATCTTGTTTATTTTTTTGTCATGCCTTGGAATTTTCTTCTTAATAATAAATGTTCAGTATAATATATAAGCAGTACCAGACCATTGATTTATCTAACTTGACCTTTCTCAAGACTTTCTTCTTTTCTTTTGCTACCTAACTGAACCCATTGAAGGATTGGCGTATTTTTCCTCTTCCCTTCTTTTCCCTC